>CAIGRP010097593.1:0-12121 GCA_903798385.1 Fraxinus cuspidata
TAGAGATTAAGTTCCTAGTTGTCAAATAAAGAATCCAGAGTGGTTAGATTTCTATAAAGCATATTAGGACAAACTCCACAATTATGATTTCATTTACTAAATGGCTACCACCCAAGGTCTTTCATGAGCATAATACTCACATGGGTATTGCACTTTTGATGATATGACGGTTTAGTAGGAGTTTGTATTCGGATGTTTCCTGTTTTAGACACATGTTTTTTATCCATGGATATTCGATTTATTTCAGAAAATAAAATATTCAGTCCAATTACACTCTGATTAAAGTTTATGGTTGATCTCATTAAAGAATAAGGTATGACCAGTTGGAAATAGACATGTTTGGATCACATTACATATTATTTTCACGTTACACATCCAAGTTGATCTGTGTCATTTGATTGTGTTGATATATGTAACCATTGAAGTTCAGTTATAATATTTATAATGAAAACCACTTTAATCATATATTTATATAATCAATGGACGAGATTGTTCGAAAATGCTTTTGATTATGATAGCAACGGTTTTGACGTCATAAGGTTTTATACATTTATAAGGTAATATATGTTACCCAAGTGAGAGATTGTTAGGTTTATTAATTTGTCATTGTGGGCCTACATATATAATTAATTGTGTATAAAGTTATTTTAAAGTTGAGCCCAATTAAAGTGATCTAATAATTGCGTATAAAGTTATCTTAAAGTTGAGCGCAATTAAAGTAATCTAATAAAGAATTAAATTGTTGGACTTAAAACATCTAAATAAAGTGTGGGGTTGAATTACATGCGTAAAGACCGGATCCATTAGAGTTGTATTTAATGATGGGTCAAATACATATGAGAACTATATATAGGGTTATAGTCTACAATTCATATACAATTTCTCATTTTTTGAATAATCTTATCAAAACAAGAATACAAGATAAATCATATTGAAGAAGAAGATCCAAAACCCACAATTAAGAAGAATGATTGAAGCAATTAAATCGAAAAACGAGACAATCGAGATTATAGAGTAAAAAGAAAAATTAAGATCAAAAACTTAAGAATCAAAAGAGTAAAAAATCAAGATTCAAGATTCGGAATCAAGATCCAATAATAAGAAATTATTCCAATAATAAGAAATTATTTCAAAAGAACTAAGGTATGTTCCGTATTATTAATTTTCTTGATAATTTGACATTGAGGATCTTGATAATTAAGCAATTGAGTTTTCTAATTTGTCAAAGTTTAAAGTTTCGTAAAATTTCAACAGAAAAAATCTAATAAAGAATTAAATTGTTAGACTTAAAACATCTAAATAAAGTGTGGGGTTGAATTACATGCGTAGAGACCGGATCCATTAGAGTTGTATTTGATGATGTGTCAAATACATATGAAAACTCTATATAGGGTTATAGTCTACAATTCATATACAATTTCTCATTTTTTGAATAATCTTATCAAAACAAGAATACAAGATAAAACATATTGAAGAAGAAGATCCAAAACCCACAATTAAGAAGAATAATTGAAGCAATTAAATCGAAAAACGAGACAATCAAGATTATAGAGCAAGAAAAAAAATTAAGATCAAAAACTTAAGAATCAAAAGAGTAAATAATCAAGATTCAAGATTCGGAATCAAGATCCAATAATAAGAAATTATTCCAATAATAAGAAATTATTTCAAAAGAACTAAGGTATGTTCCATATTATTAATTTTCTTGATAATTTGACATTGAGGATCTTGATAATTAAGTAATTGAGTTTTCTAATTTTACAAAGTTTAGAGTTTCGTAAAATTTCAACAGAAAAATCTCAATTCATAATATTTTTTCAAAATTTCACTTTAATCCGTTTGTTAATCAAAAATTTATCATGTAATGTATACTTTCCATTATATATTTCGCACACCAATAAATGACCTATATTTAACTATTTGTCGCTTCATCTACAAAGCAAAGCAAATAACAACTTAAAAGGATAAATAACGATAAAATTAAGATAAATGTTATTTTAAAATGCTATTTTTTTGTGAATAAACACTCGTTGACTTCAATCCAACTTTTCAAAAATCACTTTTGCCCTCCTTAAAACACTTTCGGAGTATAGGAAAGCTCTTCAAAAAAAAAAAAAAAATACACATTTTTTGAAAATTAGTATATAATATTTCGCCGATAGTAATCATCATAGATTCTATGGAATTGTAATCAAATATGTAGAAGAAAAGGATATAAGTATAGTTATCAAACCAAGGCCAGACTGGCCGTTCGGACCGGAAAATCGGTTACCCGAGCCCTTGCTCGGGTCGGGTAGATTAATTTAATAGGAATACACATTATTCGGTCAAAAATCGTCTTTGACCGAGTTAATCGGCAGTTTTGACCGAGTTAACCCGACCGGTTTACCGATTTTCAAAATTGCTTTTTAAATTTTTTGTGTCCAAGGAATTGAACTTTAGACCTCCAAGTAAATAATTAGTTCATCACTATTAGAGTTGTAGAGTATTTCAATATTTTTTATGTGCAATAAGTTATATGTATCATATGAATCATATATATGTTTTCTAAAAATATTTTATAAAAACATTGGTCAAACATTTTACTTTATTTTATATACCTAAATAATTAGTGAAAATAATAAAAAATATATATAATTTTGCCTTTAAAATTTATATTTTAATTTTTTTTATAGATTTTTATGCAATGACCCGTCGGTCCGATCATTGACCCACCAGTTCAACCAGTAACCCGAAACTAGGGATGCCAAAATGGTTCGTTGGCTCCGGCCTCCTGTGGCTCGGCTGGAAAAAGCTCAAGCCGAATCGGCTCGAGCCTCGGAACCACTGAGCCCCATTTTGGGGCAAAGGCATGAGCTCAAGCTGACCCAGACGAGCCGAGCTCATTTTTAAATAAAAATTGAAAGCAACAGTTGTAACATGTAGGAAGAAAAAATAAATATAACGAAACAAGTCTGCACGTTGCAGGCAACTACTTTGACAAGGAAAAAAAACTCGAGTCAGCTCGGCCCTCTAAGGCTTGAGCCGAAAACTGGGTCGAGCCTCAATTTTTTGGTTGAGCTGTTGCTCGGCTCGACTCGGACCAAAAAAAGCTCGAATCGTTTTTGCTCGAGCCAAACCCGAGATTCGAGTTTCAGCTCGTGGCTCGACTCGACTCGTTGACATGGCTACCCGAGACTCAGCACCTTGTCCGGATCGATGTTCGAATTGAGTCTAATAACTATAGATATAAGTGTTTAGTGGGAATGGAATTTGCATCATTTAATCATTCGACGAAAAAAATGTACGCTTCATATGTGCTCTTCATATGTGCTCTTCTATACTAAATGTGTGTTTGACCCACATTATTTTGTAAGAATGTATTCTGAAATAGTAGATTGATGGAGAATGTGTGGTTGAAAAAGAAGGAAAAGTTATTGATGTGATGGAAAATATTATTTTATTGAAGAATGTGTGGTTGAAAATAAGTAGAAGAATGAGAAAGTGTTTGACCCACATTATTTTGTAAGAATGTATTCTGAAATAGTAGATTGATGGAGAATGTGTGGTTGAAAAAGAAGGAAAAGTTATTGATGTGATGGAAAATATTATTTTAATGAAGAATGTGTAGTTGAAAATAAGTAGAAGAATGAAAATGAGAATTTTAATGGGTACCAAAAAAGGGCTTAAATATACAAAATAATGATTATAGGAAAAAAAAAATTATCATCATAACAAAATGTGTCAATTCAACAAAACTCCCTAACTTGGAAAAGTATGTACCTTCTTCCAATTTTGTCAATTAACTCAGACATTACTTCACCATGATCTTGTGTACAAGTAACACCATAGTCTACTTTTTTTACTTTTTTGAAATTCTATTTTCTATGGACTCTGCTGCTTTACTAGGGCCACATCGGCCCTGGTAATGTACAATCTAGCAAATACCCATGACATATACCCATTGGCCACCGTGGCTAGTTTATAGCATTTTATATAAGACTACTGATATTTAGAAGTATTGGTATTACAACACTAGTTAATCATTAAATAAAAGGTACAATTAAATAAATTATATAATTTGATTTAATTGAATATATCACATAATGCTACATAGACTAGTGTTTTATCTCTTCTGGTATTATATAGTATTATTTTTATATTAACTTCCCTCTTTTGTCGAGTGGTAATGCATGGACAACACAAGAACCTTAAGAACTCAAACCCTCATCGTATTCTTGATTTCCCATAGAAAATTATTAATACATTTATTCTCAGAATTGCACTTTAGTCCTTCATGTTTATCAAAATTGCAAATCAAAAGTGGTGCTACCTATCTAGAGTGGAGAGAAGAAACAATAAGAAGATATAGAAAAAAGGAAAAAAAAAATTATGCGTGTTGTTTTTTTTTTTTTTTATAAGGAAATATGATAAAAACAAATGATGCACTACTTTCTAGCTAACTATTGGCCATAAGAAGAGTTGGAGAATAGCTGAGTTGATGATTAAAGTAAACTTTAAACCACCTGTTTACTTAACCTTTGAAAAAAATATTGAAAATGCAAGAGAGCAATACGAGTGATGAGAGGATAGTTTGACACCTTATCGATTTGGTATAGTTTGGGAAAAGTGTCTTTAGAAGTTAAATATATGACTTGATTCAAGTAGCATTCATAAAATTGAGAATGTTGAACCCACATTCAAAAGCATATCATATGATATGTGAAGTTTGTGAAAAAATTGTTTTTCTTTTATTTCATTAACTTGTTTAAATTTTTTGATTTAGATATACATTTTGAGACATCATTGAATCGTATACATTGAGTTGAGTATATTTATTTAGAGTATAGTTAAGTCTATATGTTACCTTATTTGAGAACGAACAAATGTTTAAATTTGTGAGGGCTTGATAAATGTAAATATTACACTTGTCTTGGCAATCAAATGTAGCTTTAGGAAATGATTATAATGATACTTAATTATGCTTGTTTATTGATTGTTTTAGGAGAAAATAGAGTATTGGATGCAAATGGAAGAAAAAGAAAGGGAAATTATCAAAAATGATGAGATTTGAACGAATTTTGGAAATAGGTGACCAATATGTTATGATTTAAATTCAAAGGACCTTCCATGCAATATGTGAGGAAAAGAGCCAAAACTGTGATGTAGGGATCAAAATGTACAGAATGAAAGTTTAATGACCAGTGCGATAGCACTGGCTAATTCAGGCTACGGCCGCAATTAAGGAACTTGCAAAATCAACACCCAAAATCTTATACTGTTGCAGTCACAATCCCTATATTTATGCCATAGCACAATTAAAGATAGGGTGATGAATTGCGATTTTTGGAACTCTTAATTATGATCAAACTCCGATTCCCTTAAATTTTAGGCACAAAATTTTGCATAATATTAAGGTCTATAATTATCACCATTGATGGAAAACAAAGGGGTGAGCTAGAGATACAATCTCGAGACAAAAAATTACCCATCAAAATACAATAAATTCTCAATATTTGTATCTCAATTTGAGATTTGAAGGTTGAAGATCACAATTATTCGTGAGATTTACATTCAATCAAAGAAGAGTTGAAGATTATTATTGTGAAATGGATCAACAATTGCTTGAATTACTTTCTTTATTTTTTGTATTAAACCCGATGATTTTTTTTTATCTTTTTTTTATTTAATTCCTATAATATGATTGGCTAAATTCTTTGTTGTTAGGCTGAATGACGTGGCTTAGGTTAATGTTTGTTTAATTCAATTGGTTTCATGTCATTTTGGATATGTGTTACTTGTTTATTGTGAGTTTAATTGACATCTAATTGTTTGATCGAAAGTTGCTTCATTTAAGAAAAAGAGTTAATTTTTTTTCCAATAGAGAATACTAACTAAAATTGGTTAATTACTACAATTGGATGCTTTTTACATGTTTATGAATTTAGATAAAAAAAAATAGTAAATTTGAACATGCATATAGGGTTAATTTTACTCAGGGGAGAATATTAACTAAACTTGATTAATTCGATTGTTAATACGTATAAAAAAATTGGCTAAATGAATTTGAATTGAATAAATATTAAATAACCTAAGTAAAATCAGTATTCCTTACCACTTAATCTCAAAAGTTCTTCACCAATTAGTTAAACTTTGATTAGTTTAGTATAATTTTGTTAAAACCTGAAACTTAAATTGATAGTTGGTACCACTTTAATTTGGATTGAAGTTAAATATAAGATTAAAAAAAATTGATAGTATATACAAAGTCTTCGTCAGAAGATATTTGGACTCAAAATTTACTATTCTTACTTATCACGATATATGCAATTGTTGAATCATACAATCAGAGACCTTCACCATATTTTCTCGTGCTGAAACAAAATATGGACCATTTAACATGGACTTTAGAGTAAGAGACGTTAAGTGAAGACAATCTGCATCCAGTTTTGTGATTGGCATATTACATTAGTATCAATGTCAATGTTGAGACTCATCGTCTCAAGAATTGTTGAGTTATTTATTCCGAAAATATATTAAATTATAGGGAATATGGATTTGTAACCCTAAATTAGGTTGTATTTTGAGAAATTGTCGTATTTGAAAAATAATAAATATGGGCATTTTTAATATTGAATAGACAAAGATACCTTTTTTCATAAAAATGACCACTTTACTGTTTGACTAAGATTTCATATTACTTGGTGGTCGGTGAACCAATCTCAAGACTAACACAATAGCTTCTAAGGTAAAATTTATGTGTGGATAATGCAATTATCCTCAATGTAGTAGTAATCATAACAAATACATATCAAAGAGCAATTATTTAATCAAAATTTCTTTAGCAAAAATCTTAAGTGCATTTTGGAGTTTCAACCTTTGATACCAGTCTATTTCTTGAAGTATGGTTCTAAGATTTCTTGTATTTGTGAATAAAAAGTGTGGTTTTCATTACTTAGTAATTGTTCCGACAATGTAAGAGTATGATCATGAGAAGCCTGTTATTGTTAGCATGATAATATCTTTATTTGCAATGAAAGTCCGAAGTTGTATTTTGGTTGAACCACCCATATTAACATTACCAATGTCTATTGCTTTCTCTCTTTAACTCGATAAGGATACTTACGTAACTCCTCAATATGGTTCCACGGTGTATTAGTCCAAAATTTTATTAGAGACATGCTTATATAGTTGTCCACGATAAATACATTCTTAACTTTTCATTAGTACGTACTTTAAAGTAATCCTGCACATAAGACTTTTACTTCTCTTATCACCATTTTTCAAATATGCAATTTCATTCTCCATTTGAATAGTTGCATCATTTGCTTCCAAAAGTCGAGGATGTACAATTGTTTCTTGAAAACCTTTTTTTCTTGAGAAAGATCAGTTGGATCCATATCGGCAAGCACAATGAAGCAAACAACAAATAATTAGAATCATGGAACTAAATCATATTTTAATCAAAATGTGATTTAAATAAAACTCTTTCTTAGTATGAATCTTATGACATAAAATAAGAAATGATAAAAGCATAAAGTATGAACTCCTGGGATATTTTTGAAAAATATTTCATGTTACAATCCATTTATACTAGTCAAAGTCCAAATTATTTAGTTGAAGTCAAAAACTCAATTGATCAAAGTCAAAGACAAATGCAGACATAAATTAAGTAATTGATTTTTAAAGGGCCATTGTACTATTATATTAAACCAAAGGCTAAATGTTGTATGTATAAGTAAAGAGTTAGTTTATCTTGCGATTGGGTTAGTGCTCCATTAAATAAAAGTGAGATGGGCCCATTGACGAAGTTAGCACCAGGCTAGTTGGCATGGCTGCCTTATATATAGGTTGCGAAACACTCATTTACTTCTTAAGATTTTTTTTCCTGTAGCGTAATTGGTCGGTAAATTTTCATCAACAAATCAAATTTATAATACAAAACTAGCCAACGAAAATGGAAAACTTGAGAACGAGAAAGATCAGACATGCTGTATTCACTTGAAAGGAGAGAATAGGAGAAGGGTTTTGCAATAGTTGGAGGAGAGAAGGTCGCAGACGTCATAGGCTTCTTCTTATTTTGTGGCTTAGGCCCATAACCATATGTTTGGTACTAGGCCAATATTTTTCAAATGGGCCAGTCCTTTCCTCTTCTTCTTCACTCTAGTGTTTTTAAATTGTTTAATATTTACAGTATTAAATAGTATTGAAAAATATTATAAATTTCATTTTAATTTTTTTCATTTATTTAGTAATATTCAATCTACTTTAAAAAAATTTCAAGGAGATAGATAGCTATGACTTATAAGTTACAAAGTATTGATTGATGAATTTTAAATATTAATAAATGATCTCATTATTGCGATCGTTGACAGTCGACGATCGCTCTAACTCACCAACAATTCTTGATATGTCACTAGCCATGGACCCAATTTCATTTTTTGAAACAAAGAAAGAAACCGGAGCAGAAAGAGGAAAGGAGGAAAGAGGAAAAAGAAGAAGAAGAAGAAGGTGGTCTGCAATGTGATCGGGAAATGACGGATATACACTATTAAGCTTGGGTTCATCAAATTTAATCTTCAATTTCAAGAGATAAATTATTGAAGAGTTGTATTTTAGGTTTAATGGAAAATTTACTTAAATTCGGAGTTTAGCAAGACTATTGACATATATTTGAGGTAAAACAAGAATATTGTAAGAAGAATGTATAATGTGAGATTGGTGTTGAAGTGGAAAGCAAACATATTAGGTTATTATACGTTAATTCTTATTCCTAATTATAGGAATAATTCTATAAGTGTCCATGAGAAAGGATGATGAATTATTTGGAATTATGTTGGCCAATTGTACTAGGATTGAAAGTTTCTGGCATTTAGTTCATGTAGACTATTGATTGAAATCAATAGGATTAAATATTAAATTCAATTATTTCTTCATTGTTTTAGAAGGTGGATCAGTGAAAATAAATATTATTTTTGAAAAAGTAAGTCTTTAAATATATGTGACGCGAATAAATTTTTTTTTTTTTCATTTAAGTGCACATAGGACCTATTTGGTGAGTATTAAAATCAAATTTTTAGTAGATTTTGATAAAAGTTGAGAAAATTTGTTGTTGAAAAATTATGTAACTCATAAAAAATGTGGTAAAAATTAAATGGTGACTTTAATCCAGATTAAAATCCCCTACCAAACTGAGACTTGGTATATTATGAAAATTGCAAGATTTACTTATTTTCAGATAATTAATTAGACGAGCTTTATTTTTAGAATAAAATATATTTATACGAATAGGCAATTCTTTTTAGTTTACGTTCCATTAAGCCCCGTTTGGTTTAGCTAAAAAATAAATTTTATCTCTCTATTATTTTCTCTAACTTAAATACAATTTTCTTCAACGATCCTGTAAACCAATCACAAATATCGAAATTTAGTCGTCGTTAAATATCATGTTAAAACTTAATTGTTCAACAAAAAAAAAAACACTGTAAGTAATCACTCTATTCATTTTTCAAGTCAACATTCCTAACACAAGTTCACGTTCTCTACTTTGTTCATTTTCAAACTCCCAACCAAAATATTTGATAAATCAAATTGATCTCACCACGATTAATCAAATAACTATTAAACTCATGAAAAGATTTATACAATCTTGTCAAGAGATTTAGATAAAAATATGGACAATTTAGATAAATATATGATGATTAAGTGGAATTTAATTATCTACGCGATCACGTTATTGAATAACACTCGATACCTGATCCGTACAATACACACCAAATTTACAAGTGTTACATTTAACTATTTTTGGAATAAGGACAAATTGCAAAATCAAATAATGAATCAGACATCACTACGAACTTTCAATAGAAGGTGTCAACTCTTATATAATGCGAACATATTATTTATGATCAAAATATAAGTTGTATCACATTGTACTTCTCAATACAAGTACCTAACTTATATTATTTCGAGGGATTATGAACACTTCAATTCGCATACATGAAAATAAACAAATAAAATCACAATTTATTTATTACGAAATTTTATTTTATTACAGCAAAATATTCTACACGGCGACACAATCCAACAAAGCACTACTATGATGACTTCAAAATGGGGCATCTCAAGTCCATAGCATTTGACAAAAAGTAGGACGTCCATGAAGCTGAGAACTCATCAAGGCACATGAAAATATACTTTGAAAACCTCATGATCGTGGGTAAGTTGATGGGTTATTTATTATTACTCGTTACACTCCACTTTATTAATGTTGTAAAAATTGGTTAATAGTAGGTTTAATCAACTTTTGACCAGTTATTTGAGTGGGTTTCGATAGTCGAGCGAAAAATTTCTATGATTGACTGTATTCTACTTCGCGAGTTGATCAATGTAGTATATATATTTTTTTTTTTCAAAATCAATTTCAGGCGAATGAGAAATTAAAGTTAAGAAATACCACTTGAAATTGAAATTGGGAATAATAATTGATGGAAATTGAAAAATGTTAATCCTACATCGAAAAAGTAAAAGAATATAAACAACTATATATTGCTCAAGTTTGACACTTGAATATAGCCCCAAAGGATACCAATAGTCTTTAAAAATGAGTATTTATATACTGGTAGGTTGAGTTTAAGCCCATATGGTGGCTCGACGCCACTATCCGTTCGACAGATTGGCATGGATCGTGGGCCTGGGTATATATTTTTTGGTAAATAATATTTGTATTATATTATTTAATTACTAAATTCAATGATATATTTATTTATTTACCCAGAATTTTCTATGCATGACACATGCGTCTTCTAGAATCTAGCAGTTGTCTGTTTAGATAAGCTGTGTCCGTTAAAAACACAATTTTTTGGTTGTTGTGTCTTCTGAATACAACATTTCAACTTCTTTAAATTGGTTATCATATGCTGAATTTTATTCATTCCAAAATCATATCCTATTTTATCTCTTAAAAATAATATACATTTCTTCCTGCACTATTTCGAATTTTGCATTTCAATCCCAAATATTATTTTCTTGCATTTTAGTCTTCCTCCATTTTAGATAGATCGAAACTTTAGTAGATTTGCTAGCTCTTATAATTTTGATTGCTAAATTTACAAATTTAGGTCGTTGTATCTTGGAAGGCTGTCACACCAATGCGGGATATTATTGTCTTAAGGAGAAATAGTCGAACTCTTGATTCGGCCATTTTTAATTTTTGCTTTATTCCTTTCATTCAATAAGTCCAAATTATGTCCAAATTATTTTGAATGTAAATTAGTGCACGTTAAATTCATATTAACTTCCCAACAAATAATAGTGCTACTAAGTTAACCAAGAGAACACGTGAGCAAATGAGTTCGATTTCAAGAAGTTCTGGAAATGTAATTAGGAATGACATGTTAGTGTGATTGCAATAATTTGAAGTTACCCGAAGGCCATTTCATGAGAATGTTACACAATATTTACCAAACAGTATATTATTTCAAATCATTTTGATAATACTCTCTCTATATAATTTATTTTCTTAAGATAAAAATAAAAATAAAAGACAAAATCATATCTGACTCTGCATAGGACATCCTCTAAATCTGGATGGAGCTCTCTAGTGTCGTTTTCTTCCAAAATTGCATCAGACATGAATTTTTCTAAACATTATCTATTTAATTTTAAGTGGCAAATTTATTTTAAAAATCTACTGAAAGATTGGAGATGCTCTGAAATTTTAGGTGTGGTTGATATTAGTGTGGATTACGTTTCTATATAAGGAGTGGTTGGATAGGTAAGATTCATTGGCCAAAAGACAAACACAAAACTATTTCCCTAATTTAAAATGTCATCGTTGAAGACATTATTGTAGAAACATGATCTAATCAAAGGAATTTTCTTTGAGTTGCTATCGGTCGAAAAATTCAATAATTTACAAAGCAGCAAATGCTGTAACACTTAAGTTATCACATTATATTAAGAGCATGTTTGAAGATCATTATCATAGCAAAAATGAGTTTTGAATGGTAATTTTTGGGAGAATGTGTGGTTAAAAAGTATGAAAAAGTTTTTGATATACGTGTAATATATTTTATTCTGTGAATGTGTGGTTGAAATAATCATGTAGCAAACCATAAAATAAGCCCCTGTTTGGTACACA
>CAIGRP010097598.1:0-22778 GCA_903798385.1 Fraxinus cuspidata
CAGGTTGGCCCGGGATAAACACATGGCAGCATACCTGAAGTTGGTTATGGACTTCCTCCCTCACTTCGAAAAGTTTGAATTAATGAGAGTACCCCGCCTAGAGAACTCCCATGCTGACGCTCTTTCCAAGCTAGCCAGCAGTAAGGATTCCGAACTCCTTAAGGTAGTTCCCATTGAACACCTGGCCGAATCATCCATTATAAGGAAGGAAGAAGTAATGTGAACAGAAGGCACCCCTCTGTGGATGCAACCGATCATTGCTTTTCTCAAAGAGCAGGCCTTACCAAACGATGAGACCGAAGCCAGTCAACTCCGGAGAGGGGCTGTTCACTTCATCCTCCAGGACGATGTTTTATATAAAAGAGGTTTCTCCTCGCCTCTCCTCAGGTGTACTGGAGGCGAAGAAGCGAATTACATCCTAAGAGAAATCCATGAGGGTGTCTGTGGAAATCACTCCTGAGGGCCTGCGCTAGCTCACAAGGTACTTAGGCAGGGATATTACTGGCCTACCCTAAAAAGGGACTCTATTCAGTTTGTACGAAAATGTGACAAATGCCAGCGTTTTTCCAACGTGTAAAGACAGCCCTCCCAAGAACTCACGGTCATGTCAACCCTTGGCCATTAGCCAAATGGGTGGTCGATTTTATTAGGCCACTGCCAAAGAGAAGAGAATATGCCTGCTTCGCCATCATTGCAATCTACTACTTCAAAAAATGGGTCGAAGCAGAACCCTTGGCCAAAATTACCGAAGCAAACACTTCCAAATTTCTCTGGAAAAACATTATATGCAGGTTCGGCATACCCCACTCCATGGTTTCAGACAATGGGAAACAATTTGATAACAAGAAGATCAGGGACTTGTGCAACGAGCTTGGGATCAAAAAGTATTTCTCAATGCCATATCATCCCCAAGCTAATGGTCAGGTAGAGGCAGTCAATAAGACCATCAAGCTTACCCTGAAGAGAAAATTGGATGCCTTTAAGGGAGTATAGGTCGACGAGCTTTCCCAAGTTCTCTAGGCCATACGGACCACCTCCAGAACTGCCACTGGGGAAACCTCTTTCTCCAAGGCATATGGGGCCGAAGCCATGAGCCCTATGGAGGTCAGGGTACCATCACCTTGTCGCATACACTTCAACGAAATTACAAATGACGAGCTAAGGAGGTTTGACCTGGAGCTCCTCTAGGAGAAAAAGGGACGATTCCAAGTAAAACGCGCTTCTTACCAGTGCAAGATGATGCGATACTACAATGCCAAAGTAAAAAGGAGGATCTTTCGCGTAGGTGATCTGGTGCTCAGAAGAGTGTTCCCGTCATCAAAGGAGCCAGGGATGGGAACGTGGGGCCAAATTGAAAGGGCCCATACCTCGTCACTGAGGAGGTGCGACTCGGCACCTACATGATCGAAAGCCTGGATGGCAAGACAATGCCTCACCCCTGGAACATCGAACACTTGAGGAAGTATTATCAAAAGGGAAGTCGTGGATGTTGTCTTATGAATGTCGTTCACAAATAAATAAAATTCCGTTTCTTCTATAAACGAAATCACATCTACTGAGGATATTCACTTTATTAGGAGAGGTGCGGGTGCCACCCCTGGTTAAGCAAATCGACAGTGTTCTCACACATTTACTCATTCGCGAGGTGAATAAGCCCCCAAGAGCCACCTCTATCAAGGATATTCACTTCATTAGAATAGGTGAGGGTGCCACTCCTGATTAAGCGAATCGATAGTGTTCTCACACATTTACTCATTCGCGAGGTGAATATGCCCCCAGGGGCTACCTCCACTGAGGATATTCACTTCATTAGGAGAGGTACGAGTGCCACTCCTGGTTAAGCGAATCGACAGTGTTCTCACACATTTACTCATTCGCAAGGCAAATACGTCCCTCAGGGGCCACCTCCATCAAGTGCTTACACTTGATGATTCATTTGCTTCTTCCATTTTCTTAAGTGGTTAAGCTATGACGAAGTGTTTACACTTGATGATTCATTTGCTTCTTCCATTTTCTTAAGTGGTTAAGCTATGACGAAGCGTTTACACAAAGATTCATTCAAAGAAAGTATTCACCTTAAGGTTTCAAGCGAGGTAAAAATACTTGGTGAACCAATAATTTCATTAATGAAGAAATCGAGGCCGAAGCTATTACAAAAAAAAAACCTAAGGATCTACATTTATGATGGCCCCCTCCCCCACTTCTTCAAGAGGGGCCTCATCCTCATCAACCTCGGCCTCAAGCCGGCCTCCAGTAGGATCGTCGAAGAAAGTCAATATTCAGCTCTGGATGTACCTCTCTTAAGCGAGACATCATCTGTGGGCATTCCATGAAGCCCAGTAGTTGGCAAAAATGTCATATTCCTTTGATTGGTTGAAGTTATCAATATAGTTCTGAACTGCCACCTCACCTACTGACTTTACTTCGGCCTTAAGAGATTCAATCTCCTCCTTTTGGGCTTCAGTAAGCATCTTGAGTTCGGTTTTTTCCTTATTAGCCTCCACCAAGGCCTCCAGGCGATCCTCTGATGCTCATTGGACTGGTTAATCCACTTTGTGAGCACAACCACTTAGGAAACCGACTCGTGAAGTTCATTTTTCAACCGGTTCACTTGAATTTCGGCAGAGTCAAGTTTTACTTTAGCCTCAGTCCTTTTTTCCTCGGCCTCTTCTGCCTCTTTCTTGGCCCTCTCCACTTCTTCCTCCCATTTTCCCGAGGGCTCAATCCTCTGTTCCAATTCCTCATTCTTCTTTCAGAGGCATCACACCAAGTCCTTTGCGGCTACGCCGAGGCCACATAGGCGTTATTGGCCGCCGGAGATCTTCCACCTCGCAAGAGGCGATGTGATCTTGCCAATCCCCGGTCCAGTTATGGACGCGGGAGGCAGAGGCAGTTTCAGGAGGCATTATTTCCAAAACTGCATCGGAGAGCTCGTCCTCCTTGCTCCCCAGAAAGTCGGTCCCTTTACCACGAGGGTTGGCAGCCATTTTTAGCCTTTTTCGAGATGGCTCTCCTGCCAAAATAGCAGTAATCGACACAACGACCCTTGGAGTCTCTGATAGGGCCACAATGGTCACCCCTATTGAAATAGGAGGAGACATGGCCTCAGCAGCTGATGAAGATGAGACCCCAGTTGGGCCGGACTTTTTTCTTTTAACGAGGGAGGTGCCTTCCTCTACCCGTCCTCTTCGGGAAGCCGCTGAGTTTTACTTATAGAGCTCAATCTTTCCGCCTGCATCTTATAAGCGGCGGAGCTCGTTTTAAGAAGTTTCGCCTCGGCCACACTTTGGCGAATGGTGGCAAAATCAGGCCTTGAGGGCTTCTTCTTCAAAAAGTGGTCCACAAGAAGAAAACTGTTAGTTTAAGATGTCCTCAACATACAATAACCGACTGAAAAAAAAATAAATATATATATATATAGATCACCTTGGGTCACCATCAGTCCGTTCAAAGTAAAACTGGTATTCTTGTCAATCAGCTCGCTGTAACTCCAGTCCTTAAAAGGCTGCTGGTAGATACAACTGATAATATCCCAGTCCTCTTCGGAGATCTGGCACCTCGGAAGGGAGCCTAAAAATAGCAAAAATATTAAGCCATAAGAAATCGCCAAGTGAAATCAACCAAGTAAAATAACTTACTAGTTGAGGAATAGGACGTAGGGACTGTGAGGTGAGCCATGAGGTCATCTTCCATTGTATCCCACCTCCCAGATACCAAAACCAGGATGTTCGCCACCCCTTTATTGAAGTGGGTAATCCCACCACTAATGGGGAGTGGGACCCTCAGGGGGATAGATAATACCACCCTTTACTCTTCTCCCCTCCTGCCACACTCTTCGAAAAGTATGGAAAATGCTGAAACGCATATCTACACCTAGGCTGGCCCGACCCTAAATCATCCACGACCCAACCATTTGGGACCATGAATTTGGGTTGAGCTGGGTCGGAGCCAACCCGTAAGAACGGAGAACTAGCCTAAAGAACGGGTGGAAGGGAAGTCTGATGCCGGCCCTAAATAGATTTTCACTTACGGCCATGCAACCTGGCCTCGGATAGCAGACCCTCTCATCCGGTTCGGGTATGATTAACTCTATGCTATCCGGAATCCTAAAGACCCGCCTACATTTTTCTAGGGTTTCCGGGGTGGCCTTAGAGGGATAACTAGAAGCCCCTCATTTGATAGAAGTGTCCACAGGTGGGGCGGGTTGCCTCCAAATATTCTCCCATGACCTAATGGCCCTACCTATCTCATCCGAGGAAAGAACTGTTGGCTTTCTCACATTTGAACTCCCCACACCTCGCCCGTCGCCAATAGACAAATTCGAGGAACATCCAATAGCCATCTCGGATTTTGAGAACTATATCTTCAACTCAAAAGGAAGTTTACCTAGAGATTACTCCGAAAGAAAGAAGCTGCCGGAGTTCTTATATGAGTCGCCGGAGTTTCGCAACCTTGCTAGCCGGAAAGAAAAACAGAAACCAGAGGGAAGAATGCAAAAGCTTTAAGGATTTTCGTGAAAGTAAAGGTGACAAGATGAGAGATTTGGGCTTTATATAAATGTCTTCAGATCAACCCCAACCATTAGATCATCTCAAGCCACATCTGGGCTGTCTAAATCTAAGGATCATCGCCACCGTTAAAACCAAAGGTCACGTAAACGAGTGGCCCTGATGAAGCGTTGCACCTCGTGCGCTAACCCTAACGCGTCACCTTGAGCTGATACAGTCGTCGCCGTAATTACCATATATGGTCATGGAGGCGTGCTTTGGAAGCAAGCAATGTCCCCCATGATTACCTTGGGAAGGCGCGAAAGCTTTCAAATCATTAGCACGTAGCTCAAGAATGTCCACTTATCACTTCACCCTGCTACAACTTTCCTTAAAATTGCCGATGCTTATCACTTCATCCTCCGGCCAGGACTTCGCCCTGCTACAACTTTCCTTAAATTTGCCGATGCTTATCACTTCGTCCTCCAAGCCGAGACTTCGCCTTGTTACAAATTTTCTTAAAGTTGCCAATGCTTATCACTTCGTCCTCTGACCAGGACTAAGCTTTACAACAACTTTTCCTAAAGTTGCTCATTTATCACTTCGTCCTCCAGTCAGGACTCTATTTAACGGTAACTTTTCTCAAAGAATACCTAACAGTTCATCCTTCATCAGAACCTTGCTCGTCTTTGCCTCATCCACAACTAAGCATACACCCCGTAGGGCGACGATATGACTACTTAAAACGAAGTCCATGCATTATATAAATATCCATACACGAACTTGAGAGATTGTTGTTACGGGCCTCCTGGGACCCTTCACCTCATCCCTCCACCTCATCGGCCACATACTAATCGAATTGACTTGATGCCTCGTAATGGGACAAGCATCCGAACTGAATTCACGCGGACGAACTGATACAATGAATCCGAACTGAAAACACCGCCGCCTCTCTCAGAAGAACCGAACTCATCCGCCTTCATGGCGGATGCAAATGCCCGTGCTCCATATTCACTACATACTACAAAACCGCCACACCACACCTCTACCAATATCTTTTGTAAGGAAATCCATCCAAAATTGAATCCTTGAGTGACTGATAGGACGTGTGGCAGACTACAAACAGTCAACTCAGTGCTGTGTCAGAAATCATTTAATGTCCGCTAACCTACCGATTGACACCTACGAAAGGACGGCCCAGCCGGGATCTGAAGCCACGTAACCCCCTTATCCAACGATTCCCCTCTTCCGTTCACTAGTATAAATACCCTCACACAATGGTAAGAATGGGTTGGAACCTGAAACCTTGATACTTTGTCTTTAAGAGAGCCTTTAATTATATTTTTGCATACTGTTGATCACGTCCAGGTGATCGACTTATCTCCGGGCCACATTTTTCGGCCTAATTGAAATACTTACTTGATTGTCGGAGTGCTCGAGACTACTTCCACCCTCATCGAAAATGGTCACGAGTGACTAACAGTGAGTTACTGTGCGCAGGAAGGAGCTTACATGGAATCTCGTTCTGTTGGCTACGTGTCGGAACCAATTTTCGAGGTCAACAATTGTGATCTAACATATTTACTTACATTTTTAATTAATAAAATCTATTTAATTAATACAGTCTGATTTTTGAAATAATTCCACAAGTTTGTCAAGTTTAAAAGTGTATTTTTAAAGTTTGGCAGTTATTTATTTTTATCTTTATATGGTCGTACCATGTTGCTAGTAGATGTTTTAATTTTTCATATGTAACAAAAAGGAAAAAAAATAGTATTAATAATAACATAATCTATATATTGTGTTATGTATGAAAACAAATAACAACGTATGATATATAAATATAGATAAAAATATAATAATAGTAATAATAGTAGTAGGAATAGTAATAATAATAGATAGTAGAAATGAAAATGATAATGGGCTTAGGGTCGGACCCGTGATCTGGCCTATATATACCCAACCTTTATAACTGGATGGTGTGATTCCACTTTTCTTGTCCCTAACAAAAATAATTAAAACAAAGACTCAGCAAACCTGCAAAAGCAGAAAAATTAAGACTCAACTTCGTTGGATTGCTTACCAATTTGACTTGGGTTCAAAACTAAGCAATTAATTCATAACAAATTTCTCAACATTGCTAGCAAAAGATTCTTTAAGCTTATCATATGCTTGACCGTTGTCTTTTAATAGTCAAGTTTAATTATCACTTAAGTTTGGATGAAGATATGAAAAGTATATATCCTCAAGTTGGAATTAATCCCAACCTTTATTGGGCAAATTTCTCATTTTTCACTGGTGAGATGCACACCTTCGTGTTGATATTTGAAATTTCTTTCCCAATGGTGTTATTCTTAATGTTGCACTAAATTCACTCATTGCTTTCCTAACCAAGTTTGTTTGGGTTGAATCTATAAAAGCAACTATCTACACAAGTGAAGATCCTTCAAAGTTTTGAGTGCCTCGACTTTTAAATTTTGGGTAGACATATCAAATCCACTAGTTATCTAGATCTCCAATTTGTAGTGTCCAAAACTTTGAAATTTAGTGATTCTTCTGGTTTATGCACTTGCTTTATTTCTTTTTAAATTGCATTCTTTGTTATATTTCTCTTTTCGAAATAATTTATGAGGGGTAGAAAAACGTCAATAATCTTTTATTTACGGATACTTCATTCTTATGCATCAAATTTCTTGCAACTAAATGTGTGAATTCTTCATAGTTTTGTTGGGGAAAAAAGTATAATTCTATGGTGACCGGCTACATTTTCAATCTAAAATGCTTTCCAATGAAGCCTGATATTGCATTTGATTAAATATGGCTAAGAAAATATCATCTTTTGTCCTTGCTGAAGGTACTTGGAAAAAGTTGAACATTTAACATTTGTAACTTCTCGATAAATAAGATATTTTCATGGCATTAATTTTTTGTTACTCTTCAAACTTCTTTTCATTCTCTATTAATGGTGTTATGCCTCTCAAGTACCAAATATGAATGCCAAGAACGGACTAGAGTTAATTGGGCATTAATGCTTTGTCTTCGTCCGCCATTCTTTTACAAAATATGCATTTTTTCCTTCTAAACATAAGTTGCATTCTCTTTGATAAAAGAAATTTGAAATCGTACGCTTGCAGCAATGGTCTCAATCAATTTTTACATCTTTTACCCTAACATTTCATTTGTTGTGGTGGAAGGACATATGGACGGTTTTTATCCATAATTCTTGTTAGTTGACAAGGAAAATTAAATTTGATCATATTATTAACAATTTTAAACAGGGCATAATAATCTTTACTTATTCTCACATAAAATATTAAAACAAAAAATTTTAAAAAAATCAAGAAAAGAAAAAGGAAATAAAGAAAACTTCATCTGATTCCTCACCCCACCCCACCCCACCCCACCCCACATCCCCACTCTACAATCCAAACCAAACAAAAAAACTAGAAAACTCACGCAAATGTCGCCACCGCCACCCACCCACGGCCACCACCTCAATATTTGCCGCCAACATCTCAAACAACAACATGAACAATGTCATCCAATTTGAAAATCACGATCTCAAACAACACAACCAATCTCCCTCAATTTCAAAATCACAATCTAAAACGACACAAACATGATCCCTTCACACATACATGAAATTATTTACTTTTTAGGTGCCTCCTAGTCCCGATTGCTTACCTTCTTTTAGGATATGAAAATATCTAGGACTTCGTTCCAAGAGTGAAGTTCCTAAATCAGTGATGAGTTGTGGTTAGGAATGAAATGTCACTCGAACCTAGAGCTAGCTGATTTTCCCCGAAATGCATTGAGATGCAGCAGTTTTTATATTTGATTTTTCTCTTGTCATGAAATTCATGGCTGTTCAATGGAAGAGAGAAAAAATTCACATCGCGTAAATTAGTTTTTCTACTAGATCTACTTCTAAGACTCAGTGTATGTCATTGTTGAAACATGAATAATGAGTAATCAACAAACTACACATGGATGAATACTCTCTATATTTGGACTTATTACCCCCATAAAAGGATCTAGCATTTTGTTGAAGAATTATGCTACACAAACAGAATCAAAGACAGAGTTTAAAAATAAGGGAACATATGGCGCAACATTATTGGATAGTTTGGAAAAAAAAAAATAGTACCCACATTATATGAGTACATCTTTTTCTTCTTCTTATTTTCTACATCCATATGCCTTCATTTAATAGATTCAAAATTTGCTCGATTAAGGCTTAATCTCATGTGATTATCACCTACAATAGCCTCATATCTTGACCTAATACAATCACACATCTTGAAGGCTTAGTCACTGCCTTATTTTTCAAAATGACTTGATAAGTCTACGTCTTATTCTGAATTCGAATCATATTCCATGCTCCTTTCGCAATGCTAATATTTTTGAAAGTTTAAATCCTCATTTATGAAAGAAACATTCTTTTCACTTTTGAGTGTGAAATAATTCTAAAATTATTTAGCATGTCTTTTTATTGGACTAACTTTTTATACACGCATTTTTGTAACAATCATGTTATATGTATATTTTTTTCACTTTATTTTTGACATTATGTAACGTGGCGACACATAACTGGATAGTTTTGGAAAAAAAAAAAGAACTTTCACATCCAACATTTCTTGAACTTCAATGAAGTGTACACAGAAATGTAAATCAAGTATATATACTTAGTATTATTTTTCTTGTAAATATTAGGTGACCAAATGCCTATGTATACTATAGTGTGGTTTGACACTTAGTAATACTGAATTTTTTGTTTTTGAATCGACTCGAAGTCGTTCATCGTTAATAGTGCTTTCAATCAATTTGGTAAACACAAATATTTTTGGATATAATATACAGCCGTGGTTATGATTTTCCCTCTCATTCATTTTTTTAAATTTTTTTTTAATTTTTCGCTTGTATCTTTATTACTGTATTATTATGAAAATAATAGTCATCTAGTATACGGAGATAATAAAATGATAATATCAATAAGAAATTTAGGTGTGTCACATAATGTAATACCATGTAATTTTAAATTTATAATTAATATAATAACACATTTCATGAGTTTAATACAAATATATCATGTATCCCATTAGAAATTAATTGTTGAAGCTAAATATAACATTACATTAATAATTTTAAGTTTGTGAATCAAACGCTAAACGAAATCAAGTGGATAATGTGAAAATTGCTAATATTCTAATAAATTTTAAAAATAAAGTATTGTAAATATCTTGAATTCATAAGTTAAAGCAATTTATTATACAATTTCATAGCTAATCTGTTGATAATGTGAAAAGTCAAAAGCAAGCTATTAAGCAATGACGATAAAATTTAAAGTAATATTTAAAGTTACAATATAATAAAGTTGTTATCACTTGTCATATCAAATTAAAAATAAAAAGTTGATAACATAAATTGTTAAAATAACACAATAATTAACACAAATAAATAATATAATTGAGAGAGTTTTTCTTGTCTTCCATTTGAAAAATCAAAGATTTATTAATCTGTGCTTCCCTTTTAATGGTTTCACTACACCATTTGTAACCGTCAATTTCGAGTTGAAACATGATGTGATTACTCAAATTTTTACACATTACTACATATTTTGAAATAGTAAATAGTAGAACGCAACATAATATAATATAATACAAGTAACATTATATATAAAATGACAATATGCTATTTACCATTCAAAGTTAATGTAGTTAAGTGTCAAAATCTGATAGACAACTACCAAATGAACAATCATATAGGGATAACATATATCAACTCATTAAATCCCAACGTCTTCGTGTGTGCATCTGTATCTTGTACAAGATTCAAAGATTATATAGTCCCAGTCTGGTTGAACTTGAAAGATTGATAAAAATTTAAAGTGAAGTTAATAATTAATTTTAACCTTACATATAATGGAACTTATAACTTTTTTATATCAATTTTTCTACCATAAATTTTTTCAATTTTTATTAAATCTAGCCCTGTTTCGTAGATATTAAAATCAGATTTTTAGTAGATTTTGAAAAAAGTTAACGAAATATGTGGTTGAAAAATTGTGAATTCCATAAAATATATAGTTAAAATTAATTGTTGATTTTAACCTTATATTTTAATTGAATTTTAATCCAAATCAAACGTGGCCTACTAAAATAATTTTTAGCTAAACCTAAAATGAGTACTTGTAAAATAACATTCTATCCGATCAAAAAAAAAAATCATTCTATCTTGTGCTTCTAGTGGTCCACGTGGCGTCGTTCGAATTTGACCAAAGTCAAAAATGGCCAGCATGGCAGCAGCCCACTTGAACCGCATGGTCAAAATCAAAGACTTTTGAGAAAATCTTAATCTAGTGCAGTCATGTCTATGATAACAATTTTACTTCTACCTCAGCAGCCAATTACCTGATTTTAATAATTTTTCTTGAGCAATATAAGTTTGAGAGGAAAAAAAAAAATTATTATTTTTAAATAGTGATTTTTGAAAAATGTGAAGTTAAAAAAATTAATGAAAAATTTCGATTTAAGTTGTGTAATTGAAAATAATTTTTTTAGAAAAAAATGAATTTTTAATAAAATAGAACTCAAACAAGGGTTAAATAAAATTGAAAGCAGGCAAATCAAACATTAGTATTATAGAGTTTCCACCTGAATGTGAAATATTACATTCACAATCATTGGTATTAAAAAATTAATATTTCTTATTTCACACAGGTAAATGCTTCTTAATTATTTATTTATTTATTGTGATATGGTAAATTAGTAATAATTTATGTTTATAAGAGATTTTTTAAAGTTTTGACATTATAAATTAATAAAAATAAGTAATGAATAAATTGTAACGAAATTATAATAAAACAAACAAGCATGAGAACAAATACATTTGTGAAATATGAACATGAATAATATTACTTGTATATAATGAGTTATGTAATAGTTTATATATAAACAAAAACTTGGTTTGATCCTCATTGTTTTAAAAACATATTTATATATCTTCTTTTTAATCACACAGTTTTTAAATAAAATAATATTACACAACCAAAAAACATTTCTTTCATTTTTAACAATATATTTTCCATCAATCTACTATTTTAAAATGTATTTTAAACACAAAAATTGGGGCCCAAACAGGCCCGAAATATCAAAAAGAGGTGGGGAAACATTTTTTATTTTATTTTATTTGGTTGAAGGTAAAAAGGTGGAAAAATTAATGCAAGTACAGAGGGAATTCTTGTGGTAAACCACATACACGCAAAACCCCTTTAAATATGATTTTTCTTGTGGCGTGCTGCTGTTTGATTCTATCATTCTTTGATTTCAATATAAGAGCTTTGAAAATTTTCTGAAAGTCTATCTGCCCTTCTGTTTTTTTCTTTTTATTTTCCAGAAGAACTTCTTCAAAGAAATCATGCAAGATAGTTGGAAATATTTGCTCAAGGCTCTATATGTAGTTTTTGCATTCTTTTCTGCTCTTTTACTGGGTGCCATTAAAAGTGTGTAAATTTGTTATTAAGTTTCAAGAATTCTTGTGTAATTTTCTTGATTGTTCATCCATCAGTTAATGGTTTCTTGTTTATGAGTTTGCAGGTTTGCTGGTGGGTCCTATAGCTTGTTTAATTCTGATATTGGGGAATCTTGGGGTGATTTTAGGCCTTTTCCCTGCACATGTTGCCTGTGCAGTTTACACCCTTGTCAAGTAATTATTTTCTTGTTTCTCCTTATTCTTACATGTTGCTTTATTCTAGGTTGCAGGGAAACAAAGAACATTAAAAACAAATTTAAAATGCTGTTGTTTTTAGAAGTTAAGCTCGACCTGGGCTTTACTTGTTAGTTTGATTATTGTTGTTTGAAGTTTGCTGTTTTTTTATTTTTTTAACAGAATAAATAGGTGTGATGCACCACTTAAAATTGCAATATTTTTCGGGTTGCCTGCTTTGTTTGGTCTCTGGTTGGCTCTTAGCATAGCTGGTAGTATACTTGTGGGAGTGGGATATGGTTTTTTCACTCCTTGGGTTTCAGCTTTCGAGGCCTTCAGGCTTGACAATGAATCCAAGAAATTCTTCCACTGCATTGTGGTATACATTTAGTCCATATATTTCGTTTCTTCTCTTATGGAAATTCGATTTTTACTTTCCCAAAATTTTATTTTTATTTGATTTTCTTCTGCTATGTGAAAATTCAGGATGGAACATGGGGAACTATCAAGGGTAGCTGTACTGTTGTCCGGGATTTTGCTGATATATGCTATCATTCTTACCCACTCTATTTGAAGGAGCTGCGTGAATCCCCTGCATCGCATGAACTTCAACCTCTCAGGTAATGGTTTTTCAATCGATTTATTGAGGGTATATTTGATATGTAGCATTGGACAGGACTCAACAATATAATGAACAACATTTCCTTTTTAGTACTATCTGGTGCTGTCGGGTTCACCTTTACCATGAATGATAAATTTAGCCGTTCATCCTTCGTTTGCAGACAGTTACTATGGAATTAACTTTAGCATTTATATTTCTGTTACTTCAGATTTTTTGGATTGGAAAGTGGTAAGTAGTTGAATTAGGGCACTGAAAACTTTATGGAATTAAACAATTATTATCATTCTTAACGTTCTTTGGTGAAACCATCATGCAGGCTTATTCATGTGCCTGGATGCATCATCGTCGGATTATTGGGGCTGATAGTGGAAATTCCTCTTTACACCTCCATTGCAATAGTAAAGAGTCCTTACATGTTGTTCAGGGGATGGCAAAGATTAGTACACGATTTGATCAGTCGGGAAGGCCCGTTTTTAGAAACAGCTTGTGTTCCTATTGCCGGATTGGCGATCCTTATGTGGCCGCTTGTTGTTATTGGGAGCATTATAATGGCCATATTTTCAAGTTTTTTTATAGGATTATATGGATCTGTTATAGTATATCAGGTATATCTCAGCCAGAGATATTTTTAAAACACAAATTTCTGAATTGCACGTGGTTTTACCTTTGATTACTCATGGTGATGCAGGAAAGGTCCTTTCGAAGAGGTGTTGCTTATGTCATTGCAATGGTTGCTGAATTTGACGAGTACACAAATGATTTGCTCTATCTTCGCGAAGGGTCAATCCTTCCAAAGTAATTAGTTCCATTAATCTCTCTCTCTACCTCTTCTCTCGAGGTCTTTATCATTGCTTCATGGATGAAAAGCATTCTAAGCAAAAAAAGTTCACTTACAAAACATTTTTATGGAAGTTCGAAATAAGTAAATTTCTTATATTGACACTGATGTATGAGTTACTCTGAAAAGGGTAACTTTTTTTACTTAGAAGTAAGAAAAACATTTTGGAGTGAAAAAATACATAAAGTAATTAAGTACTTACTTATTTAAGCTTAGCAAAACATTCTCAACTCAAAGTTTCTTGCTTTTTTTGTGTTCATTCACCTTCCACGACACTAATCTTGTTGCTCATGGCCAGGCCCCAGTACAGGAAGAAAACTAAATCCAATTCTGAGTTTTCTGTTCGACAAAATCGTTCATTACGTGGAAATTTCAGTTCTGTCTTCACTGAAGCTCCTTCAATGCTTGTGCCAAACCTTTCATCATCGAGATCGGTTCGGGAGGCAATACACGAGGTGCAAATGGTGCAGGTATGCATTTTCTGTAATTAGAGAAATCCAGGATATTTTGACATCCAAGATATGCAGAAACGACAAAATCGTGTTGCATTATAATATATCTTTCTTCCATTTTATTGCGCAAGGATACAATTGAACGCTAACAGGAAGAAACTTCTGAATACAAGTATACTACCAATTAGTGGAAGTAAGGAACTAATTAATGCAAGAGAATTAAGATACAGATAAAGAAATGGAGGACTTTAAGAATACAGAAATGATTTCATGTAGCAGACTCCCAACACTTATATTGGAAACATGCTTAGTTTCTTTTTCTTCAATTTAAATAAATGTACTTACCGCGAAAAGCGGGAAAATAAAATATTACAAGAAGCAAAAGTGCGTAAACTTAATACGTGAGATGTAAGTAATAGCAATTTTTTTTATTTGTTTACTTAACGTGAATCGGTTAAATGATATTTCACTCTCTCTACTATTTGGAACATGTATTAAGTGTTTTTTTCAAGGGTATAGATATACCTTCATTGACGAGACACAATTTGTAAAATGACCCATGTAAAAAAAGGCATTAAATTTGTGATATATGTTATGCATTTTTGTATGTAGAAGTGCTTAATGTAACGTTGACATATGGTAGAAAATTCATGATAGAATTGCACGAGTGCCAGCCGTAGTCCAGCTATCTGTGGTCTACTTTACATAGATAAATTTAATTTTGGCAAAATAATCACCTTTGCTTGTAGGAGAGGATAAGTAATTCTGTAGCAATTGGATTAAAGTTCATATTTGCTTCTAGTCACAAAAAATAAATGAATGGTTTCTTTTATTTTGCAAAAAATGAAACAGGTATGGGGAAGCACCATGAAATTTTGCGAACAGAGAGGCAGGGAACTATTGGATTCAAATGTGATAACAACAGCTGACCTCAATGATTGGTTGAAAGCAAAGAATGCAAATGATGCATCCATCATTGCCGTTGGATTGCCCTGTTTCTCATTTTTGCAAACGATCCTGCACTCTATTAAAACTGGCTCCGACGGGCTACTGCTTTTGGATGATCTCGAGATCACCCATCTGAATCGACCCCAGAGCAGATTGTTGGACTGGTTTTTCCAACCCGTGATGGTCCTCAAAGAACAAATCGGAGTCATCCATTTGGAAGATGGCGAGATACAGTACCTGGAGAAATTGGTTCTCTTTGGAAACAATACAGAACGCATTAAGGCTTGGGACAATGGTAGTGTTATTCCTAAGGACCCTGTGAGAGCTGCTCGAATCGATGGTATCAGTCGTAGGTAAAAAATAAACTTTAATATCTACCTAATATTCCTCCTTTATAAAGACTATTAGGGGGCCATTTATTTCTTAGATCTACTCTTAGAGAGGTAATAAAGGATGAACCAATATAACTTGGTGTGTGGCTTCTTGATTTTTACTAAGTCCTATTGCTCTTGTAAGTAGGGATTAGCGCTTAATCTATAACATGAAATGGTGAAGGAGAAATAACTTTTGAAAATGTTTCTCTTGGCAGGATGGTGGGAATGACTAGAAGTGTATACAAGTTTCCGACTTATAGAAGAAGATATCGGCAAGTTGTTAAGAACTTAATATGTTATTCAGTTTCAAAGGACGGTTCTTGTTCTTCAGCAAAGGAGGGTTATACCAGATCCATCACTTGTTCTGCAACTAAAGAAGGCTCCAACAAGTCAATGTCTACAAAATCAATTGGCTCCATGGATATCGTCTGAGATTTTTAGCTGTCATTCTTTTTTCGGATTATGTCAATTTGCCAGATAGAATTGACAGATGCAGTGAAAGATGAAGTGGTGATAGAAGATGACTGGATGGAAAAATTGATTGTGTTTTAAACAGTTCAATGATATAATATCATGTGGCATTATGTCAACTTTTCTGACAATATAGCGTGATTGTCTTTTTCTTCTCTTTTTTGATTTTCTAATATTGTACAATAGCTAGTGTAATCCTCTAGGTCATATTGGCTTGTAAAGTTTTTGCTACACATTGTTTTTCAAGTTAGAAGCTTTGTCCAACGTATACAGAATATATAGTGGGCATAGACACTTGGTGTACAATTTATATGTGAAAGTTTTTGAATGCTCTATAGGAAATTATATACAAATTCAAATTCTCGTCTTCAAAGTCTAACATAGAAATGCATATGTCGTGCACACATGGTTCTTGCACACTGTGCAACGTACTATAGGTACATACACATATAAATCATCAATAAAGCACCATATTTAGTTTATGTTAAACATGGATAATATGATACATCAGTCTATTAATTGATAAGTGTATGGTGGCATTCAACATTTTAATTAAATTTATTATGTCATCAGTACTTAGCATATGCTAAGAACGTACTCAATATATCATTTCTTGCTTTATATATGTGCATGTGTGACATTCTTTCTTTATTTATTAAATTAACCTTTTATCTTCATTTCTCGAAGAATTTTTAAATTGTATTATAAATAGATAAAAATAAAAGTGGTGGATAAGTATATAGTACTTGTGAATTTATTAGAATATGTGGTTGAAAATGAAGAAACGATTTTTAATGTCGAAATGGTGGTTGAGTAATTGCATTTGATGAGCTTATATTGGTAAGTGAAGGTCTGATCAAGTTACTATGTTCATACTCATCAGTAAACTCTTGTTTCTTTGAGTTCATGTACACGTCATAATGTAGAGTGAACTAAATGAATTTTTTCAGAATCTCGAAATTTCAATTTCAAGATATTTTCATATTACTCTTGTTGTATAAACATGATTTTCTGGTAAAAAAAATATGTTAACCTCGTTCTTTGTAGGAGGACTTGGCCAAAAGATCCTAAGGTCTTTCACGTCCACATAAGCCTGCTCTTGCACACCAGGAAAAATCATTAGCCACATGTTGCCTACTTTGGTGGTGGGGGAGGTGGCCTGATGCACTCTGATGGTCAAATCAGTGGATGATATAAGTATTTGAGTCTGAGATGTACTTTAGACATAGGCCCTTGTGTAAAAAAATGTTCGGCTTTAGGAAAACACATATGGAATATAGAGATATAAAAAATTATATGTTGGGAGCATAAACTTGCGTTACTTTGAATGACACAACGTGTGAACTTTTATAGTATAAGGGAATGAATAAGAACTGTTGGATGAAGAGACACCATGCCTTATTCATACAACGAGGCATACTATCACGGGCGTTAATCAATCAACAACAATTAATGTTATGACCCCTTTGACCATCCCTAAGCCTGTCGTGTAGGGCTTAGACTTGACATGTTGACTTGGTAGGGTGACTGTTGCAGTGAATTGTCACATCAAGCTTTCACATAAGATTCTGTATAGAAGATCTTTTGCAGAGCCTCTACCTACTTCGCCTCATCCATGAGGGTTCAGCCCCAGCACATGGGTTTGGCCTTCTCATGGGAGTTCGGCCAATTGCCAAATGGGTAAAATGACTTGGATTGCAAGCCCAAGTTCACTTGTTGTGTGGCACCACATGGTTATGCTTGAAGCTCACTTAAAGAGGCATAACGATAGTCTCTCAATTCCATGTATGAATATTCATATAATGTGTGAACTTTCGGGTTGAGATGTACTTGAGTGACCCCGACAACAGCAAGGTCAGCTAAGTCTACAGAATACAGGGGGTCAGCTTAGCAATAGATCTATTCTGTTATGTATTCTGTTATATAGTTTCAGTCAGTTAGTTAGTGGGGGATGCAAATAAATGGGAAGGGAAGAAGAATTAGGGAGTTATTTATTCATTGAGAACAGTAGAGTGTTGTGAGGAGAGCCGGCCTCTCGAAGAGCATGGGAATGTCTTTTATTTAGTTTAGTTCATTTACAATGTTTGTAATCTTTCAGTCATTCAATAAACAGTACATATTCCACTATATTTCATTCCTATTATGCTTTACTAGACTTCCAGTAGATTGATCTGGGCTAATCACTCCGGATTAACAGATTCACAGGGCTTCTAGTAAAGCAGCACCAGCATCCAATCCACAGGAACTTATCTGCTACTTCAGGTGAACAGCTGTAACAAGGGCATGAGGATTCTGTCAGCCGAGCAGGATAATATAGAACCTGTAGCAAGGTAATTCCTTCAGTTGAGCACCAGCAGTAGGGTTCTAACAAATTGGTATCAGAGCATCAATACTAGGAAATGTGACGTTAATTGATCTGATGAACAATTTGAAAACAAGGATAGATTGGATAAATTTGGAGATTCGTGAAGGGATAAGAACAATGTAGTTTGAATTCCAAAGGGGCGTGTAAATGATGATGGAGAAGATTGAGATGATGATGAAGAAATTGGATGGAATGAACGTGAAAGGAAGGAGAATGGATTGGCCGCTACTTCGCCTGAAATCACCTATACCTTTGAATTTTCACAAAATTTTGATGAAATCGAGGCAAGTACGTAGCTGAAATAGACGTGAGGAAACTACTGTCAAAGGGAACTGGAGATTAATTGCAAGCTTACCAATGCAATTGTCGGTGTTACTAGATGAAGTACGGGAGGAAAATTTTGTGAAAGAGCTAGAATGTTGATTGGGGATGAAGTCAGAAAGCTTAAACCACATGATTTAGGCTAAATTATAGAATTGGCCCAAAGGAAAGGACAAAAATGAGTCCATGAAGCAAGCCCAATTCAACTTCGGGCCATATAGAATTAAAAGTAATATACATAGCCCAAACCTTCATAGCTTTAGTCCCTTCAGACACTGTTTTTTTAATCAATTCAGCCTAAATTTAAATGCCAACCCTTGCTACAATATCCCTAGACAATTTACCTAACCCATCAAACACAAATCACCCATCGAATATCCACCACCACTCAAAAATCTACCATGGCCACAGTGAGGCGTCTGACAGCGATAGTGAAAGGGGGTCCAGTCAGCTACACTTTTATTTCGATGCAGTCAGATTCAAAAATTGTAAAGCCTGCAAAGGGGTATAACCGGTTATAGGATTTGTATGGATAACATTCTAAGTGTAGATGGTCGGTGCTAGAACTTTTTAACTGCTTTTGGACTAAAATATCACATTTCGACATTTGCCTTGGTGGGATTCTTACCGAAGAAATGATAAAGTTATATGAAATTCCAAATTTTAAAGTTGAACTACACTTCTACCTTGAGGACAAAGTGAATTTTGGGGCGACGAGTAATGATAGACCCCAAAACCGTTTCACGTATGTAAGAAGAAAAAAAGGAGGATAGCAATACCAACATATTTGCAGCCATGTCATCGATTATTCAAGAAGGTTCACTTAGTTTGTTAGAAAGATGGTCAAAACTATAATAGGCTATAGTAAGGTATTGCCTACAAAATAAAGGGGGAAAATAATAGATAAGGAGGGAAAAATATCATGTAGAATCTAGTGGAGAGATCAGGTCTCTTGAATAGCTTGAGATTTGTTCCATTTTCTGGTCTTTGAATTCGGTGAATAACAATTAATTTCTCTATTGAATTCCATTTACAGCTTCAATCCATTACATACATCAACCTGAAATTATATTTTCATCCTATCCCTAGTGTGTAATCATCTCACTGCGGGTGAGTAGGTCCCTTAACACAATGTAGGGGCTTAAACACCACACCATCTTCAGCAGCAACCAGGATTCACCACTCCAGCAGAGTACCAACAGTAGGAGAATTCCTCTGTTGAGCAGCAACAATAGAGGGTCCTATTAAAAACTATTGCTTTGCACGCCGTACATTTTGTACTTTGAAGAGGAAGTGCTCTGATATGGTCTGTTTTATATTAGTTGAACCTATGTTTTTCTAGCCTCTCAATTGTGAAGGGATAACGTAGCACAATAGTCCTCCAAGTCAAAGCATGTTTATTTATATGATGCGTGGTTTTGCAATGTTTAGCATGAGTAGACTTTTCATGGAAGTATGCAAACCTGATTGAAGGCAAAGCCCATGTATTGAGGGCGAACAAGTAGACAAAGTTTAAACATGTGATAAGGCTGAAATTCTTTTGGGTGAGGCCCTTGCTATCAGGGGCGGACCTGGGGGGGGTCCTGGGGGCACTCCCCCCCCCCCCACCCCCCCCCCCCCAACTTTTGAATTTTTTTATTTTGTAAAATCATGTTTGATATCAATTGAAATCTAAAATTTAATTTAAATCAAAACTAGGAATTAATTTTAATAACATATTTAATGGAATCCATAACTGTTTTACTTTTATCAAAATTTACTAAAAAATTGATTTTAATCTCCACCAAACAGGAACAAAATCATAATAAATTTGAATTTCGATAACATGCTAATTTTAAAAAATTTCCAACGATCGTACGCTAATCGAATTTACAAATTGTCTATGTCATCTTAAAACTTATTTCGAGAACTACATTATGACCATATCGAATAATTCAAACAGTTATCGAAAATAGTTAAAAATACGTTAAACGTGAGTCTTAAAGAAAAACGTTTAACTCGCACTTTTTTTAAAAAATTCAATTATTTCATTAATATTTATTATTTTTGCGATACAAATTTCTNCTCGCACTTTTTTTTAAAAAAAATTCAATTCTTTCATTAACATTTATTATTTTTGGATACAAATTTCTCAATGTAATTTTCATAAGATGCCTCGACTGTATGGATGAGGCCACTTATCTCTTCATCAAGCAATTCTTATTCATCACTTTCTACTATGAAAGCTCACACATTATACCACTCAAAAGTAATACAAGTTTATGCTTTCAATGTATAACTTTTGCTATCTCTATATTCCATGTGTTCTCCTAAAGCTGAAACCTTTTTACGTTAGTGGCTCACATCTAAAGAGCGTTCCACGCTCAAATACTTATATCATCCACTCACTTGGTCGTAGAAGTGCAGGTGACCTCCTCTCTCACCATCGGAGTAGGCGACGTGTGGCTAATAATTTTTCTTAGTGTGCAGGAGCAATCTACGTGGATAGAGATGCCTTGAGATTTATTGGCCAATTCTCCCTACAAAAAAATGAGGTCAACAAAATATTATTGTGTTTTACATATTAATATCTCCTAATATGTTTATGATTTAGTTTAGGAAGAAGACTTTTAAGAGGTTCAATTTATATTGAACTCTCCTTATTAGCTTTTCCATCAAATCAAATATATTTGTTGAGCATGAGACAAAATCTTTCATTCCAAATCTCAATATATCAACCCACTAAGCCCTCATTCAACAAACTCTATGAAATTGAAGTTTGTGGTTTCATAAAATATGTGATTAAAAATAATGTCTCGCCAATTCCTAATCATAACATTTTTTTAAATAGGGGCAAAATATTTTATGGTCAAGTTTGTCCATTGCCTCTTTTTTTTTTTAAAAAAAAAAATCTTGTTAAGGAACATCGACCTTGATGACCAGCATCAGAGAATTCTGGCATAATAGCAAAAACCCTGCATATTAGACGTTGTGCAAGAAAACTCCTATATATTGGAAATGACAGAAAACTTCATATATGAAACTTTTAGTGCGGAATACAAATTTTTTTAGGTGCGGAAAATCCCCTACTATCTAATTCTTGTCAAAATTAAAAATGAATAATTGCAATTGTAGTCTCAAATACAAATTATACCCAGAGTTTTATATGTACCACCCACAATTCCAAACCTTTTAAACTTTATTTTTCACCTTACCTACCCTACCCTACCCTATTTTATCCATAAAAGCCATAAAATTTTGGTATAATTTCCCTACCCCCTTCACATTGCATCTTCTTCGAGCAAAAGTTTTGCTTCTATGAGCTTCATTTGGACGTGCTCTTCCCTATAACCTTAAAAGCGCATAGCATTTTCCTTTCTTTCTCCATTTCTTTCTTATTTATGTCGAATCGGCTTTATCATAAGACACTTCATAAGCAGGAACTTAGCAAACTTGCTCCAATGCTTCTCTTCCTTTCCTCTCCACAGAAAGTTCCCTGGTCAATCTTTTATTCGAACACTCCATTTTTACACGATTTGCATTCACATTCTATATCAGCTTTCAACTGAACAATTTGTCCTCGAGCAACTTCGAGTTCAGATTCCATATGGGGCTTGATAAAGGTTAAATCTCAAAAAGAAGCTACGATTTTTCTTCTAAAAATAGGTAGATGGAGATGATGTATTTGCTTATGAGAAAGATTTTCTTATAAATGAGAAATATAAAAGGGGTTCTCGCACAGTTTCAGGTTGGGCAAATAGACGTGGTGATGGGGGTAGGGGGAACCGTCTGATTCTGGGAATTCTCTTGGCTTTTGATTTTGGGGTGAAAAATAAAGTTTTAAAAGTTTGAAACTTAGGTGACACATGAAAAAATTGAGTATAATTTACAAAAAATTAAATAAAATTTGGAACAGTTACTAGAATTATTTCTTTTTAATTTAGACAATTTTTACTTTTTAAAGGTTAAACTAACTGAATTGGACAATAGGGAGTTTTCCGCACCTAAAATGTTGTATTCCGCACTAAGGGTCCGTTTGATTGCAAAGATGGAAAATGTGTGGAAAGAAAATGAATTCTAGGGAATTGAATTGCCTAGAAATTATTTTATTGAGAATTGTAATTAATTATGTTTGACTATATAATTTTTCACCTGAAAACTGTTGAAAGTTTAGTGTCCGTTTGATTTTGTTTTTTATGAAAATTGTCCATTACAAT
>CAIGRP010097602.1:0-14405 GCA_903798385.1 Fraxinus cuspidata
GGTCGAGTTGACGCGTGTGGTGTCGATTGTGGTAATTTCTGAGCCCAGAAATTGAAGTTTGGAGCACCAATATTCAACAGAAAAGATAAATACTATCCTATCACTACTCCTCGTCATCATCTGAGCTTGGAGGTGGTGCATCATTATCAATATCTCTCTCTTGCTAGACATTGGGTGCAGGGTTACGGAGTTCTACCCTCCGTACTGCCTCCCATCGCACCCTCAGCTCAAAGAAAAATGTCTCATAATCAATCTCTTCAGGTAACCTGTGTACGATGCTCCAAAGTTGTTTGTAGATCTGCTCAGCACTCATAGTCTAATGAAAGCTGTTATACGGGTCGGATCTCTTCTAGACGCTTCCTATTAGTTCTTATTATTTGCAGTATATCTATCGTACCAATTATGTAAAGTCCAATTAGGTGAGTTTCTAGCATCTTTTAGATAAATTTACAAAGACTAAAATAGACATTCATAATTTATTTACTTTCTCAAATATATTTAGCAAAATTCTAAATTATCCAAGTCACATTCTTAAACTTAACTTTTCTAAACATAAGATCTCATAATTTGAATAGATAAAATCACTCATATGTACTCCTAATGTTGTATCCGAACATAAATTTCTCAAACTTTCTTTACCTTAGAGTCGACGGGGTGCGGCAATGGTAGGAATGATGCTAACTAAAAAAATTTACCAGACACACAAATCTCAAAATTTTGAAATCAACTATATGTTTACAAGTCTACGAAATGTAAATCACGTTTTGACACCAAACTATGGTGCTCCAAATTCTTGTAACCCAATGCATTACGAAATATAAGTTTTTTAATGTTATCGTGAAAATGAATAATAAAAAAATATTTTAGAGTTTGAATTAATTAATAGATAATAGAAGATCTTAACATTTTGATAATATAGACTCAGAAAAATATGGAACAAAATAATTGTAGACTGGTACAGTTTTTTCCCGGTCACTCAGTGAATTGCAAAATTTATTTGACCGTGCAAACATGGACCAAAAATTTTGAAAATTTAATAGAACGTATAAAACTCATATACGTAAAACATATCAAAATTTGGAGTCTCGAGGACTAAGTTTTAGGCGCGAAAATATTTTTCAAATACACTGAACTGTATTCCCAAAGTTGACTCTACGCTGTTTATTAAAGATATTATAATAAATTCTACGGGACTCCAATTGATATATTTTCAGTTCTATATGATAGATAAGTCATAAAACGTCATTTTTCAATTAAAATCATGCTGAAATTTAAAGTATGCAAACTACAGTGAATTTTTAAAGTAAGGGCACAAAACTGGAATTGATGAAGTACATATCATAAAAATTAAACTTAACCGTCTCAAATAATAGACTTAAGTGGTACAAATTTTTTAACACAAAAAAATATTATCAAAAACAATAAAAAAAACTTGGCAAATTTAAAAGGGATATAACGAAATCTATTTCTCTAAATACATGACATTTATGCTGAGTTACCCCCACAATCTTTACTTAATCTGTAAATATGAGATATGAATGAGCATCTTAAAGAAATATCTAATAGGCAACAATACTATATGAACTTAATAATCATGTATTTAATCTTGTATTTATATGTCTTACCTTCATAAATAAGTAAATCGGTGGTCAAACGATTTACTTGAAGTTCTGATGATGGTCGTTATAAACTCCATGGCACTTAAATGCACTTCACATATTTCATGAGCATCCTAACGAATAACTTGTATTATGATTAAAATTTAAATTCATAATACTAATCAACTTATCGTAGGGATGAGGTACTGACTGAGTTGAACTGAATTTCTTTTCAAATCTTTTTTAAATATTAATGTGAAAATGGTTTTTGTCTTGGCCTTTCTGCCGTATATGTGATGATAAATGCATATAATATAACTTATAGCCTAGTATCTATTTGAGTTGATGTGTAATTATAAGTTTAAACCCGTGTATCATGTGTAATTAGAAGTCTAAAGCCGTGTAACATAAGAAAATTGGATAAGGATTGATTTCAAATAACAGAACTTTGGGATATATTAAATAAATGATTTCCCAATTAAAAATGGTCAAACAAATCAAAATCAGTTCTCAAATTGGCGGAATTTTTTATTAACAAGGACACTTGACTAATAGAAACTTCACTTGACCTTTTTTTTTCATATTTTGAGAGTGAATGAAATCAATTGGCAAGTCTTACAGCAGCTCGTATCACAAATGTGAGTTTCTGCTTCTTCTTTATCTATATATATTTTTCTGGAATTTGAAATTTGCAAATGGCTAAATTATTTTTGATATTTGGTAAATTAGTAAAACGGAGATACAATATATATATTTTCCTGGAGTTGGATTTGAAATTTGCAAAGGCTAGGTTTTTGATATTTGGTAAATTAGTAAATTGAATGGTTGTATGATAAGAAGATTCTCCAGCCATCATGTTGCACAGAGCTCTCCAGAAAAAAAATTCCGACACCGTGTGTGTACATGGAGACCTGTGTCCGTGTGGGCACAGAGAAGGTCTCCGTGCCACACAAATACACAATATCTATATTTTTCTGGAATTGGGTTTGAAATTTGCAAAGGTTAAGTTTTTGATATTTGCTAAATTAGCAAATTGAATGATTGTGTGATAAGAGGAGTATTAACCATTCAAAATTGTTGGCTGGAAGAAGGAAAAAAAGAATTTCTCCAGCCATCGTGTGGCACGGAGCTCTCCAGGAAAAACTAAATTAGCAAATTGAATGATTGTGTGATAAGAGGAGTATTAACCATTCAAAATTGTTGGCTGGAAGAAGGAAAAAAAGAATTTCTCCAGCCATCGTGTGGCACGGAGCTCTCCAGGAAAAACAAATTTGGGCACTGTGTGCGCACGGAGACATCTCCGTGCGCCTCCGTATGCACATGGAGACTTGTGTCCGTGTGCGAACGGAGGTCCGCACACGGAGACTTCGTGTGGGCACGGAAACATTCAAAATTTACAAATAATAGGCAAATTGATCTTACCTTTCCACAAATCTCTCTCTTTTTTCAAAAAAATCAAAGACGATTTCTCTTTCTCTCAACAAAAAACCTTAAATCCCTTCACCTAAAATCCTAAAACAACAAATTTCTGTCTTGACCATCGAAACAAAGTGTAAGAAGAAGTCTAAAGCCGTGTATCATAAGAAAATTGGATAAGGATTGATTTCAAATAACAGAACTTTGAGATATATTAAATAAATGATTTCCCAATTAAAAATGGTCAAACAAATCAAAATCAGTTCTCAAATTGGCGGAATTTTTTATTAACAAGGACACTTGACTAATAGAAACTTCACTTGACCTTTTTTTTTTCTCCCTTTTGTCGGGTCTATCTTGATTTTAATTTGTCCAAAATAATTTTTTCTCGAGTCTAATACAAATGATTAATTACAAGCTATTGAATGAACCCAATATTAATATGGTAGTTTGATCTAATTTGAAAACTAATATTATACACGAAGTAGTTTAATGAGCTCTAACTTGAATTTGGCTTATCCAAATTAGTTTTTTTATTGAGTCCATATTTTGACTTTTAATATGAGCTTCGAAATAAGCCTAATATTGGTCAGGAAATTCTCGTTCCTTCAATACTTGATTATTTGATCCAATTTAAAAAAATAATGAGAAAACTTATTTTCAATCTAATCCCTAAAAGATCTCAAAAATATCAAAATGTGTCAAAAAAATGATATTTTATTTCCGATTGCTATAAATTAACTCAATGAGTTTATACTGAATCAGATGGTTTTTGCATTTATTAGAACCCAGATCTCGAATTTACTATATCAATTATATGTAGGTTTTTTCTCCATAAATTTTCATATTAACATGTATTTTTGATAAATGGAATGAAGAATATATTTTTAATTGCATTATAACAAAAAGCCAGCATTCATATCACCCCACACACAAGGTTTAAATAAGCCCAGTGTGATTTTTGAAAATCATTTTTTTTTCACACTCATTTTAAACCACAAGTTCAAAAAAAGATCATTTTCACATTTCTTTTCCTACATTTTAATCGTACTATCTTCAAAAAATCAATTTTCAAAAAATCTCTCCCACATAGGGGCTAAGTTATACTTGTACACAAGCAAAGATATTATCTCTCATTCTATTAAAAGAAATTCACTATTCATTTTTATCACATTGGTTTTCACATTGATCTAGTTTGAAACGGGTGTCGTCCTTTGTATTATTGTTCCATATGTGGACAAAAAAAAAATTGTCGTATTTATTGACTTAATTGATACCTGTAATTATTTAAAAAGAATATCTGCAACCGACTCCTGTATTTTGCCACCTTCCACACTACATGCAAATTCAATAAATCTGTCATTTTGATTTCAAACAACAAATAAATTATTTGGCTTTGAAGCTATGCAAAAAACAAAAGTAGGCAACTTCTGTTGATAATGGTGTTGATAATGGTAGTGATATCATCGGCTTATCATCTCACAATTGAACAAGCTGGACGGAAGCACATATTTTGAGAGTGAATGAAATCAGTTAGCAAGTGTAACGGCAGCTCGTAGCACAAATGTGAGTTTCTACTTCTTCTTTATCTATATATATTTTTTTGGGATTTGAAATTTGCAAAGGGCTAAATTGTTTTTGATATTTGGTAAATTAGTAAATTGAATGGTTGTAAGATAAGAAGATTCTCCAACCATCGTGTGGCACAGAGCNCGGAGACACAATATATATATATTTTTCTGGAGTTGGATTTGAAATTTGCAAAGGTTAAGTTTTTTATACTTGGTAAATTAGCAAATTGAATGATTGTGTGATAAGAAGAGTATTAACCATTCAAAATTGTTGGCTGGAAGAAGGAAAAAAAAAATTCTCCAGCCATCGTGTGGCACGGAGCTCTCCAGGAAAAACAAATTTGGGCACTGTGTGCGCACGGAGATATCTCTGTGTGCCTCCGTGCGCACATAGAGACATGTGTCCCTGTGCGAACGGAGGTCCGCACACGTAGACTTTGTGTGGACACAGAAACATTCAAAATTTACAAATAATAGGCAAATTGATCTTACCTTTCCCACATATCTCTCTCTTTTTCCCAAAAAATCAAAGACCGTTTCTCTTTCTCTCAACAAAAAACCTTAAATCTCTTCACCTAAAATCCTAAAACAACAAAATCCTGTCTTGACCATCGAAACAAAGTGTAAGAAGAAGTGGAAATCTTCAAAAAAGCTTCTCTATCGACAAAAGAAGTTCCTCTATCGACAACGAAACGAAAGAATAAGTATTATTAAGTGCTTCCCAGGTAAAATTTTTTGCTCATAATCGTAGCACAAATATTACTTTCTGGTTCTTCTTTATCTATTTTTGTGTGGAGTCGGATTTTAAATTTACAAAGGGTGTTTGATATTTGGTAAATTAGCAAATTCAAAGGTTGTGTGATAAGAAGAGTATTAACCATTGAAAATGATAAAATATTGGCTCTAGAAGAAGGAAAAGGAAAATAAAAATAAAAAAATAAGAAAAAATGAAGAAAAAAATTCCGGACCATGTGTGCGTGGAGATGCACAGAGATGTGCACACGAAGTCGGATTTTAAATTTGCAAAGGGTGTTTGATATTTGGTATATTAGCAAATTTAATAGTTGTGTGATAAAAAGAGTATAATCATTCAATAAATGTTGGCTCTAGAAGAGGGAAAAAAAAATACCGGACACCATGTGCACGGAGATGTGCGCCTCCGTGTGCGTTAGGAGAAAATGCCTCAGGCTTTGTTGGGCTTAGTTTAGCAACTTTTGAATGTACACAGATCAATTTTTCAGTTAGAAGCAGAAAAGAGTGAAAAATTTTAAAAACGAAAGACAAAATTTCAATGATTTAACCTGGGTAAAACCTTACGAGATCCTATAGTAAAATTTTGATATGAAGCCACCTTGACACCTTCCAATTGGGTCCATGGAGAACGGAGGACAACATATTAATATTATCACTTCCAAAAGTGATAAAATTTAATTACACAAAACCTTCCAGTTGTTTTCGAATGACAAGCGAGGCCCACCAAGGGAGAAATGAGAGTTATAAGCTGAGAGGAGAGTGAGTTGAGTTCATCAGTGGACTTCGATTTGAGGAAATTAAGCAACTGATTAAGGGTTTCGTCTTTGGATTCGGCCGCGATCAGACCCAACACCACATGAATCGAGAGCGGCGAGAATACCAAATTCTTATCCTTGGCCTCGGTTGAAACCAAGAAACCCTATGCATTGTCAGTCCAATTGTGATAAACCTTTAGGTTGGTTTTATCTGATCCTACTAGATAACTACTTTCTTTCTCTCTCGTGAGATGCACATTCCAACTTGAAATTCAATCTCTCACTTGAGTGTTTATTCTAAAGTTGCTTTCCCAAGGCTTATTCCTTTTCGTTTGGTTGAATATAATGAAGCAACTGTCTCAATTTGTGATTATTCTCTTTGAATTTAAATGTCCCAACCTTCAAGTTTCAATATAGATCCCGTAATCAAGTGTCCAATGTAGGTCCATACTTCATCAACCTATTGCGTAAATGTAACCATCCCTAAAATTGATTATCATCATGATCTTGCTTAAGGTATCACAATCGTACAAGGATAAATATAGTAACAAAATAAACACTAGTAGCATCAAATAATAAAAAATTCTGCATATGGATTATATCCAGTAGTGGCAAAGGCATCTCCCATAAGCATATCGCGTCATCAATGTTGGGATCTCTTATCTTGATGTTCTCTAGCTTGTTTTCGTTCCCTGATTAACAATAAAATTAAGAAAAGTAAATAGATAAGCTAAAAAGGAGAAAAAGAACAAACAAAAGCAAAAACTAATTTAAATTAATATTAAAAAACAGGCCTCGACAATGACATCAAGAGCTTGTTGTGGTGTAATTGCAAGTCAGGATGTCAACTAACAAGTAATAAATTAGATATGAAAATTTGAACTATTGTTCCCACTGGAACTATCTATATAACTATTGATTTAACTATACCTAACTATATAAGTAAAAACAATTAAAAGTGATTTTAATAATCATTCTAAATATGATAAATCTACCAAAATAATTAAAAATGCGCAAATAGAAAATTTAGGGTTTATGGATGCATGAAAAATGTTATAGTCCACGAATTCATCATAGTTATCCCATTTATTCTAAATCACCAAATGTTGTAGAATCTTGAACGCAACAAAGGGTGCCTAATCCTTAGATAAGTTCTAAGGGTTGAATGCCACAAATATTAAAAAAATATTTGATAAGTTCGAAAGAGTTCAATCAAAAACTATGGAAGAGGGAATCCTCAACAATATTCAATCATAATCAAAGTCTTAATTCTATTACAATAGAAAATAATGAATCTATTTATAACAAACTTTCCTAACCCTAATTTGCACGAAAATAATAATCAAATATTGTAAAAGATACTAAAAATCTAGAATTCTAAGTGAACTAGGAAACTGCCAAAAATCAGAAAATCGCGCGCCAAAATAACTCTATGTGGTCGCATAGTTCATTTCTATGCGGTCACATAGAAGAAACCAATTCTTCCAGTTCAGCCTCGGTACGGGTCTATGCGACTGCATGCATAGATACACTATGCGGTCGCATAGAGGAACTTCCATCCTCCTTTCTTCTTTGCTTGAACCAAGTTGATCCGCTTCGTTTCTCCTTCCGAACCCAGCATGTAACTTGGCCTTAAGCTTGTTAACTTTATCAGTTTGAACTCCACAGCCTGGACAAGTGGTTGCATGGTTTCTTTGCCCGATTCGATCCTCGAACTTGTCTCAAACCTCCGTTTTACAATCATTGAAGCTTGACTAACTTGATGCCTTCCCTGGATCATATCAATTTTACTCCCCGAAACTTTCTTCCTTTCTCCAATTGCACTCACAATGCTTCTTAATAATTCCATGCAATTCGGTTAGTCTTCAATTGTTCCAAACCAACTCCAATTAAGCTCAAAATCCTTATTTTTTTTTCCTACAAATGCCTCCAAATTCGGATTTTTACCTACAATAACAATATTTACACTAAATGACGTGAATTTCACTCAGTTTGCTTATATTTATTAAGTTTAAAAGCACAAATAAGCATGTGAAATACTTATCACAAGACATATATAATTTATTCATATAAATAGTAATATAAATTTCATTTCGCTAATTAAACATTCCATTTAGTGGCAAGAAAGAAGTATTAATCAATATATATTCGTTGTACTAATAACCTCACCTAACATTACAATTAGTATACAAACTTCAAACCAAATTTCACGTTGTTCATAATAGTCGAGCTTCTCAAACTCAACGTACCTACAAAGACTCTTCGTACCCAAACATGATTTACAAGTGTTTGAAAACAAACTACACATTTCTAATCCAGATTAGAGGCATCGAAACAGAGGCTTAATGGAACTAAGTTTAATCATATTACTACTTTTTCTAGTCAATGCAACCGGACATATTATCCCTTGTAACAAGATTATGATTCTATTTTTTTGAGAGGCAAACTTGACATGCTAAAGAGGAATTTAAATATACTCACGGAGACTGGAAAAGAAAAAGATAGTTGTAGAACTTATTGGCTTATTAAAGCAATTGAATTTTTGCCATTTAGGAAGTACAAATCCTTATTATGTTATTATCTAGAATACACAAGCCATTCCATAGAATTCATGAAATGCCTAGTCTGCTCAACTCTGTTCTATTCAGCATTGATTTGGTCCTGTGCATATCTGGCCATTTTCCATTCTTTCGAAGCAATGCCTCATCTGCTTAACTCTGTTGTATCAGCATTACTTTTGTTCTCCCCTTCTTTCGTAGCATCTTTATCCTTCTCCAAAACAGACTTGCGCTGATCAAATTCAGCAATGATTTTGTTCTGCTCATCTCTGGCCACTTCCCATTCTTTCGTAGCATCTTTATCCTTCTCCAAAACAGCCTCGCACTGATCAGATTCAGCATTGATTTTGTTCTGCTCATATCGGACCACTTCCCATTCTTTCGTAGAAGCTTTATCCTTCTCCAAAACAGCATCGTACTGATCAGATTCAGCATTAATTTTGTTCTGCTCATCTCTCGCCACTTCCCATTCTTTAGTATCAGCTTTATCCTTCTCCAAAACAGCTTCGTACTGATCGTTGCCTTCAAATTAGGAAAAAATATAATGATAATATGTGATTTTAACCACAAAATGCCTAATTTAGAAAAGAAAGAAAAAAATACACCAAACAAAAATCAAAATTCAAAATTCAAAAGACAGGCCGATTAATTCCCATAAAACTCTTATACGAATACTTGTCTGGGGGAATCCAGAAAGCACAACAAAATATCCATTATTATAACATAAACATATTAAATGAGTTTAAACACACATCTGTTATGTAAACGTGACATATTCAATGAGTTTAATTACAACTATCTAAGCCAGCAGTACCTTCAATCATTTTTGACTCGAACAAGGTTTCCACGTACTTTAGCCTGTGATAATCATGGCCAAAGAGAAGTTCTTCGAGTTCTGGGAATCTTATGATATCATAAAGGAAATAGTAAGCACCAAACCAGTTCGGTGGATAGTCAATGACACCCTCTTGCCATCTTTGAGAACTCTCATCTTCTAAGATCCAAAAACGTTTCGAAACACGATTAAATATGACAAGTTTGCTTTCAAACTCATGAATCTCGATTTTGAAAGAAATTTCATAGTCCTTGCGAAAGGATATCAATTTTGAATCCTCCGTGGCTAAATCAAATGCAATAATAGAGCTCGTACGGTAGGGATACATATAGAGTACTCCTTTTACGCAGCAATAGGTGATATGAGACAAATTCCTACTAAGTTGATTCTGGAATTCTAAACATTTTGGGAGAGGATTCTCTAAACTTCTCCAAAAAGACAGTCCAAAGTGAAGATTTTATAGACCGTATTTTTTTCAATACCAGAACCACTTGGCAACAACTTTAATATCATAGTCGCGCAAAAAATTTTATATTCCGAGCTTAATGGGCTAAAACCCATAAAATAGAAAAAGCGGGAAAAGGAGGTATCGTGCTCAATATCTATATGTAATGGAGGCAGGTGCAGCTTCTTTCCGGTGGCAGGATTGAAAATTAGATCTTCGAGGATTACTAAACCCTCAACACACTGTAGATGAGGCTGGTTACGATCAAAATATTTTCCCTCACATATTAATTGTGGTGGCTTACCCAGATTAAACAAGAAGATTTCGGAGGATTGATTTTCTGCATTTGTCCCTGTCTCGATCAAGAAACTGAACCACTCTCTTCTTGAATTAGAGAATTCCCGATGCAAATTGATAAAGTCTCGGTGATTGATTAGGGATGCCCATTCCTTTGAAACACCCTTGAACCTAATCAATGACTTCACAGGAAGCCGTTTCAATAGCTCCATTAAAATCGAGCTATTCATTCTGTCATAAACACAGTTGGAGCAGCTCCCAATGATCTTCCTTGCCTGCGACAGAACATTTACAAAGAATCCAATCACAAGGCTGTAAAATGGAAACACGAGCATCAATATTATTAACGGACTATCAGAGGGAACACTAGGAAACTTCCTGTGACAATACTAACTCAAATGTTACGGATAAAATCAAATCCACTTTCAAACATCTCGTAAAGCTAAATTTTATCAGCAAAGATAGAGAAATCAATTTATCTGCAAGCTCAACAAAGATCAAGAAAATCATTTTTGAACAACTGCCCAACCTATAGACATGTTAAATTTCTATAGCAGTAAATGGATAATTGATTCACACTTCCAAAGACATGAGATCACAATCTTAGGTTTCGTACCTAGTCTGACGTAAGATTTATGCTCTATTAGTACTTCCTAAGGCCACAGATGATGAAGTAGTATCATCATAATATCCCGTGGAACCAACGAAATAAACATGAGCACAAAGCAATGCTGATAGACCTCAATAAAGATATATTATAGAGTAATTCTTAAGTTTAGATAGTTATTTTAAGAAACAAACTTAGGTTCTAGTTTTGAATATTTTATAGTATGTTATGTTTATTTCTTTAATTGTCTCTTAGTTAAATTAGAGTAGTAAAGACCCTATATTAAGGGGGATAATGCATTGTATTTTACGGACTTGATTATTGAATAAACTCAATTTCCTCTCTAACTCCTGCTTCTCTATTTCTCCGTTGTCTGTCTATATCTTCCCCAATTATATCGCCCCCTCTTCTTCTCTTTGTCGCTCTCTCTTCCCTTCTCTTCTTCTCTCTCCTTTCCCGTTCTATAATTTTGGTTCTAGTTAGATTAAGTCCTACGTCACTTAGGAATGAGGAAGAGGGGGATGGTATAAAAATGTCTTGGGAGGATAACCAAGTCATCGCTGCTCAACTCTTCTCTTTGGTACAAGCTTACACAGCATAATAAAATACGATAATAGACAGGCAAAAACATAAATACCATGATAAACATATTGAGATCTTGAACATCTGTCACCTAGTTTGCCCAGTTGATCCAGGGGTTGAAAACCTAGGAGACACTAAATCCTAATAATACCTTTCTTCCCTGGATCATATCAATTTTACTCCTCGAAACTTTCTTCCTTTCTCCAATTGCATTCTCAAAGCTTCTTAATAATTCCATGCAATTCGGTTAGTCTTCATTTGTTCCGAACCAACTCCAATTAAGCTCAAAATCCTTATTTTTTTTTCCCTACAAATGCCTCCAAATTCGGATTTTACCTACAATAACAATATTTACACTAAATTACGTGAATTTCACTCAGTTTGCTTATATTTATTAAGTTTAAAAGTACAAATAAGCATGTAAAATATACTTATCACAAGACATATATAATTTATTCATATAAATAGTAATATAAATTTCATTTTGCTAATTAAACATTCCATTTAGTGGCAAGAAAGAAGTATTAATCAATATATATTTGTCGTACGCAATTCAATTATCTCCTGTGATGCACCTACATTGTCAAAAACAGTTGCAATTCTCTATGCAATATATACATAACTTATTTATTACAGACGAAAAAATCAGCTGGGTAACCATATACGGGCATACCGAATTTGCACCAGCCATTCCAGATTCTAACAACTCTTCATGGGCAGGAACGTTTGAATTAAGCAAAGCTAGTTCTTTTACTTCCCTTTTCAACTTATTCAGGTCGGTTTTATATTCCCTGAGTTAAGCAAGTAGTGTAGCTTTCAAGCTTCGCTGCAAACTTCTTGCCTCAAGATCCATTATTTGAATCTGGTAAAGTATTATTCATTTTAGGTTAGTACTGAGAGAAAACTCACAACGAGATAAAGGTGGGAAACTTGTGCATTATCAAAACATCAGCATCATCCAAAGCTGCTTGGAGTTCAAAAATCTCTCGTTTCTTTTTCTCTGAAGATAATAGTAACACAATTATCAGACTCTACAAAGAGATCAGTTCCAAGAAACAACAAAAGACGATAAAGCGAGCAAACACTGCCACTGCAAAAAAAACGTTTACTAAGCTTCAAGTTCCTTTCAGGGACACCGGGTGCAATTTCCTCTAAAAATAATTAGATTATTCAACAAATTCGCTCTTGGTAACAATTTACGTAAACTAAGTTCATAACAGAATTCTAACCAAAAGAAGGAACACGGCAAAAGCTAAGTACCATAGCACAATTTTTTTTTATACCGAAAATGGCCTAAAATAGAAATAGTTAAATTATTCGAGAAATTCGCTCTAAAATGCAGATTTGAAAAAGTACCTCCATGGGGAAGAGAAGATGCAGTAATGTATTTTGTTGACGTATTCACAAACAGCTCACTGTACTCCCTTTCACATTCTTCAAAAATCTCAGTCATCTTTCCTCCTAAATACCTAAGAATTCAAACGCAAGTATTAAAAATCATCAAAAATTTGATCAAGCACAAACAATTGCATAATTCTAATACTGAAATTGCAAATATCCGATCAAAATGCAAAACCCTTGTTCATTCAGTTTCAAGAAATAGAAGAAACCAGAAAATTAGTCATATAAATAATAAAACCACCAACATCGATCAAATTGAAATTCAAGAAATTGAAGAAACAAGAAAAGGCACATGTAAATATGTTGTGCGTAGAAGTACCAGGAAAATTGATTTTGCACAGAAATGGATTTGACTCGGACCAAGAGATGAGTTGGTTGAGCGAGAGACTGTTGTCCCTTGTCCGGGCTGGGTTGAGAAGGGGATGATATAAGAAGGCTGCACCTCACCAGATGCAATGGGTAAGAAAGAAAAGGTTCAACCGCCACTTACAAAATTTGAATTGAAACACCAGGTTGTTGGGTCCTCGGCAACTTAAGCTGGTTTGTCAAAATTTTGCTTTCTTAAAAGACGTGATTAGCATATGGATTTTATCAGATGGTTTGTAATAACGATTATCAGATGGTTTTATCAGAAAGGAAACCACAGAAATTCGCTCTACAATGGGATAGTTAGCATACGGGTTTTATCTGACAAACTTATTAATTAAAAGTGTTTATTATAGTTATTAATTTATTGATAAATTGATAATTTATTTATTTATAGAGTGCGTTTATAGTGTCATACATATATATTTAATAACTACATTATAATCATATTCTAGTAATATAACTAATTAAATAAATTATTTAACACACTTACATTTAACCATTTAAATATTAATTACATTATACTAATATCTCCGATTTAATAAATTATTCAACACACATACACTAAAAACAACTAAGAGTGTGTGTGAATAGGAAGTTTCTATAAAAAAAAATTAGTCAAACCATTTATTATCTACACATTTCGTAGAACCCATAACTATTACGCACTTTTTTATAATCACTTCCCAAACATACTCTAAATGTTAATCTTATTATTAATACTAGTTAGGGCACGTGCTATGCACGTGTATTAGTCATTATGTTATATATAATGTGTGTAATATGTACAAAATAAATTTACATTTTGCCAAAAAAAAAATAATAATAATAACTATTAGATTATTTAAATTATAATTCCATAATATTGCAATATTGATGGTATAATAATAATAATAATAATAATAATAATAATAATAATAATAATAATAATAATAATAATAATAATTGAGCACATCGTCATACTTTAATGAGCCAAATAAACCTACAATTTAACCAAAAAAAACATAAAAACAACTCCAAGAAGCAAACTTTATCCATTCAGTGAAAATGAATTAAATTAACATGATTTTATGTTTAATAATTAATATAAGATAATTGTTCCTATTTAAACTTCATCGATCATATATTTACCATGGTCGTATTTCGAACTTTCTAACAAATTTTAAATCGCTTAAAACGAATATTTGTAACTTAAAATATAGAATCAAACGTAAAAAATAA
>CAIGRP010097607.1:0-18877 GCA_903798385.1 Fraxinus cuspidata
TAAGACCTCCCTTAAAACAACAAAAGCAACTTATTGTCAGCAAAATTCCTTGTTAAGGAAATCATTTCCCAAAAGTAAAGAAAAACTTACATCAAGCAATTGGCTATACTGTGTAAGGCAAAAAAAACAGAGAGAGAGAGACTCCAATTCAACTGTGTAATACATTAAGTGAATTTGCATATTAAAATTCCTGAATTCCATCCTCTGTAGGCAATGTTTCAGCAATTATTCAAATCGAGACTCCCAAAGAAAATACAAGGGTTCTAGGATTCTAATTCGATTGTGAGCACAATTGACAAAACTTAAATAGTATTCACAAAGTAAATAAGTTTTAAAGCAAAAGAAAATTTTATTGGTCAATGTTAAAAAATAAGTTCCTTGTTTTGACAACTTTTTTTTAGTCAAAAGTTACCCAAACATGTTTAAAGAATTCTTTTAGGCATGCTTTGCGTCAGATATCCTATCCAAGTATAAGGTTGTGGGACTGAGGCCACAGTTCGTCTGTTGGACCATTCAACCACGAGGCGAGACAATCTCAATTGGCTAAAAGCAAAGTAGAATATTGGTGATGAATCAAAGAATCAATCAGTTGGCTTAAAAAATAAGCTTGAGAAGCAAGAGCAATTGGTAACCACAAATTCATGTACAAGGGTCGCTTAAATTTCAAAATACTTTGGATATCCATGAATGTTTCACTTTAGCTTATTAATTATTTGAATGTTTCATTTTAATTAGCACTTTATGACAGGATATAATATTGTCTCTCCTCATTTAAAATTCAGTAAATGACCTTAAATTAAAGCTTGTCATCTTTTTATTGACTAACTTCATTAAAAATGCATTGAAGGCTGAAGCAAATATAATACAGGATCAACACAAACAAAGTACCTTAACTATAGCTATTGCAGCAGATACTGGATCTCTAACCCCAAGAACAGTCCAAACTAAAGAATTATCAGAACCTGCAGGAATAATTCCAATCGGGATCGAAATTGCTTCCTTTTGGTTGTCTCTACTAAGTAAACCATTCAAAACCTGCATTTTGACTCAACCAAGTAAGAAGGATACAGAATTAAAAAAAAAAAACTGTTAAAAGGTTGAAACATAAGTAATAAACAAATTCAGCCTAAGTTTTGCATGGTAATACGATAAAACAATTTGGCAGTTTGGCAAAGTAAATCATCACAAAAATAGATTCACTGATGTCGCCAGCATCAACAAACCACCTCTATACAGCGCGCATAAGCTAAAAAGATGTCCTGCTCAAATGCCATAATGGATAAGAATTTCATGACAGTTTGATGGACAAAGGCAGAACATTGTTGCTCCACTTGTCACTCACTAAAGCTATTATTAAACCTTTGAAAATAGAATAAACAATACTAACAATAAAAATTAATAACCCTCTGACGCAAAATGGTGAATATTGCTTGAAACTCAAAAGAACTCTTTGGTACGTGATGCCTGGCGAAGGTTATTTCCACGTTATGACAATAAATTCCACTTATAAGTTTTGAAACACCAATATCCTTTGAAGTATAGACGTAGTCATTCACATATTATTCTTTCCAGAAGCCCATCTCAAATATAAACTAGACCTTATTTAGTTAAAGGGAAGCCTTTACTTCAAATTAATGTATATGCTTTACCGAGTTCAAAAAGGAATCCATAGAACCTCTTGATCTAAATCTCAGAGACCCATACCACCATATTAAATGTATGGAATATGACTAAAAACTCTAGAAGTTTGAAATGCTCATTTATAAATCTAATACGATTATGTAATATTTGAAGCCAACGCCTAATACATGGACTACATTGAGTATGCTAGAATGAATAAAATTTCGACCAAACAGCTATAACCAAATTTGCACAAATTGCTTCCATCGTCATAGAACATAATTAACAAGCATGAATAGAAATGTGAGTTCTACAAACCTCATTCACGATTCCGTCACCTCCAACACATATAATACCTGAAACCACATAAGATCATGGAATTGGTAGTCGAACACATCAAGAAAACCAGATTGAACAGTTACCATGAGGAAAAAAATCGTAGAGTACCATTAGGACATGTACTAAAGTCAACACTAGCTGCAAGTTTCCTAGCATGACCAGCAGATGTTGTTTTGACCACCTCTAACTCAAATCCAGCCAGCTGCAAAGCATATCATCAAATACTAATTAACTTACCTTGTAACAAAATAGAAGATACAGGATCTGTCTATTTAACCCAACATTACATTTCGGGTACAAATAACATAAACCAAATAAACATTGATTTCATCCCTTTACTATGTGTAATTTATATTTTTATCTTTACAGCGTGAATGAAAGAGAAGATCTCTTTTTATGACTTCCACCTATTGATCCCCGCCCCCAAAAAGTAACCAAGTTTTTTTCCATCAGTGCAAGTATTCGGATTACCGAGAAATGCAGGACATATTTGGATTGTCATCTGATGTTATCTTCTCACCCGAATATATGTGGAGTCATGCTCAGTGAGCTTAGCCTTCCATTATTTGACCTCTCATACACTCCATATAGCAACAAAAGGTTCAATCTGAAATTTTAGCGAGTGCATTCTAAGGAAGGAGACAAAGTGAGACAGTGAGACTTTTTTCTCTGCCACGCTTCAAAAGTAGCAGCAAAGCACTAACAATCATTATGCTCCTCTTGGGTGTTCCTCAGGTGGCAGAAGCCAAAAGATATATTTAGATAGAGAGTTATTAAATATTGATGGATTTTGGAAATGATTAGTTCGTACATTGTTGTTTATGTTCACATTTTATGATAAAACTCTATATTCAGAAAAGAAGAAGAAATTATGCTTCTTTCTTTTTTTTCTTACTCAGTAATTTTCAGTCGATTTATCTTAATGAATTGGATTTATGCCAAAAAGGATAAAGGATATCCAAATGGATAGAATCTCAAAACACAGAAATAACTTAAAACTGAAGGCAACATTATATGTTACTGCATATGATTTACAAAAAAATATTAAATCTTGTATCTTATCGAGTGCTCTATAAAATGAAAAAGGCCAAAAATATGGATAAGGGAAACAGGTCTGAAAGAGGAATCTAGTTAAAAGAGTGGATTTGGTAATAAACTAATCTAATTATTTCCTATAAATTCATTACTAATTTGGGAATTAATTTGATTCAAATTTATAATTAAGATTATGAAACATCTAATTTGATTCAGAGGTCAAGCAAATATATTCATGCTTCTGTATTCATGAGGCGTAGAAGCAGACAAGTAAAAAAAAAAACGAGCCAGAACCCAATTTTTTTATTCAATTTCCATAATCAACGAACTTACAAATTCAAAGTAGGAGCCTCAACACTCCAGGTTCTCTGACCTGATCCAATGCAACTCTATTAATACTTCACACTACTTTCACCAAAACTTTCTTGTTTTTTAAGTATGTATGTAATTTCACTTAATGAAGCATCAAAATTGATGTCAAGAGTTCAAATATTCAATAAGAAAGCCAATGAGAGGCCACCATAAAGGGCATCAATGTCAATAGTTCGCAAATAGATTGCACACCTTCAAGAAAATTAAGCATCCTATAAAAATTTTCCAATGATTCAAACACTATATGATGCTAAAAAGACTGTCAATTATATAAAGAAACTAATGGAATAAAATCTCAGATAAATTGTCCATTTGCTTTCTTTAGAGGTGAAGAAAAGGTGATTGACAACTTATGGTGCATAAAGGAGACACGCTTCTCCTTATAATCGCATTAGAGAATCATTAAACAAAAGCAAGGTAATAAATGAATTAAGTGGCAAAGCAATATGTATATTATATGTTTCACTGAACGCACTAATAATAAAAAAGAACACAAATAAAACCTAGCGCACGTGGAGCGTAAAGCCAGTCACACAAGTGGATTGAAAGAAAAAATCAAGAGCAGCGTGGGATTGGGACGTAAGATAGAATACTTTACATCCAAAAACCACCATGACAGAATCTTTAAACAGATGCTCAGGAAAGACCCGACAAAATTATAATACCAGAAAAACTTACTTTGAATATGGGTTCAACCAAGCCATGGAATACTTTACTTGAACGTCCACGTCCAGACCGAGGATTTAAAATTACAAGCATTTTCGTCGGACTTTTACATTTGATATATGACTCAGGAGGGAATTCACTGAAAATAGAGTCTGAACCCTGCTTCTTAGAAGCCATAGGATGAGGCAAACAATTTACATAGAACTGCTGATCTGCAAATGCATTAACCCATTGAAGTGCATCTTCAGAGGTAGAAGCTATGAAGCGACAGTCTTTGCGACTTTTCCCACGTCTCAAAAAAATGCCACGTGAACCTTTTCGACAAGGATATGCATGCACTGTAAAATGTCTCAGTCCAACACAATGTGATAACTGCCAAAGGAAAAATATATAGATATGAGGACCAAATTGGAGAAAAGTAGCACAAAGTAATATAAAATTAACAATAAATCTAAAGAAATCTACCGAAATCACATCTTCAAGGGACAACATCTCAGAACCCCAGATAAACGCCTTGCTTGTCAGTTTAGCATCAACAGCATCCAGGCTAGCATTCTCTTTTGAAGTTTGCGCCTCGGCGTTCTTATTGTATTTCTTTTTGTCCAAAGCCAGTTTTCCCGCAAATACCTCATATCCTAGTAAATCAGACTCCTCGTCTCCAATATCAATCCTTTGTTCCCCCCTCTTAGCATTCTTAGGATCCTCATTTTTGTTACCAACGCTGCCTCCTTTAGCAGTCTTTCCTCTACTGCGTTTTTCTGGAAAGACAACTGGGGATGTTTGCTGTCTATTTGCAATTCGAGAACAAAGTCCCAGACGACGAAGAGACTGCTGAGATGTCAGTCTCAAAGAACTATTATTGGATGGACTCACACTATTTTGCATATTGTTCACGAAAAATGGTGATAGGTGGAGAAAAAGGGAATATCTAACAGTGCAGAATTCCCTGAAGCTCAGGACCAAATGATCCACGATTCAGATGAAATCCTACCATAATAAGTAGCCTGCACAACAAATTGGTAAATTATCTTTTACAATCTTCACAACAACAACAATTACTAGTTTATCAATTCCAAAATGATGTAAAAGGTTCGACCATTCGAGCTATTGAAAAATTCCCAACAATCCAGGATGAGATGATCAACTTGTTTCTCCATTATGCTCAATCTTAGGCGAATGTCGCCATCGAATTTAAGAGCCCGCGAAAGATTAACCAATCCTATAAATTTTAAAGAGTACAGAGAAACTAGTTTTGCAAAGAAAAAAAATAGTCAACTGAATTTTTATAGGTCAGGTAAAATATATGAACTATATGCTTGCCGATAGGTGAAATCAATGACTTTCTTGTATGGACAGGTTACTGCACCCTTGCAGTGCTTATTGGTAGTTCTAGCTCCATGCAATCTTCTGAGTATCAAAATTATAATGCCCATAGTTGCAGAAAACTACCGGTTTAATCAGAATCTAGTGAGCATAATTGAATTAATATTTTATAAAATTAATTCAGCTGATTGATCCCAAAAGAAGAAAGGAATCTGAGAAATAAAGCATCCCAAGAAGGAAAAAAAAGTAAAGAAAGAAATTTCATTCATAGAAAGAAAAATCCAGATCAGCCCATTGTAACAAAAGTTTCACAATCTTCATGAAAAATTACCCAATCAATCAGTCAAGCTCGCAAAGTGCTCACAGATAATCACATACGTATAGCCACATTAATCGTTATTGTGTGTGTTCGTTTGCTTGATTTCATTGTTCCATGGAATACTCGTACTTTTCATTTCGAGTTTTCAGTTTTAGTTGACTGTTTTCACCTACTTCGAACATTTTATTATCCACAGAAGATGAAACTGAAGATTCGGAACATACTATCAATTGCGTACAAAAGAAAAAAAAAATTTTTTTGAAAGGTGCGTACAAAAGAAAAATTATTAACCCCATATTTCTATAATATTAAAAAAGGAACCGAAAGATATAGGTTATATTCCATCCCAGAACTTGTCAGTTCCCTTAAGGAGGAAATGGACACATTGTGCAACATGGATGATATAAGTTTGATCATTTTCTGGACAATTCAGCAACCAACGAGATGGGCTCAGATATTTAGTTACTGATAATAAAATCTCAACCTAATACGCAAATATAATCAAGCACGTAAATGCGCCAAATACTCAGAAAAAGGTTAATTTAAATCAACAGCATGTACAATCCCCGCAAATCTCAAAATTAAAATGTTCATCGACAAAATTTAATGAGACTGTACTTCTGTATCAACCGATCATTCTTTTATGTATAACCCAGAAACAATAAAGTACAGAATCGTAGAAAATCAAACCCCAGAACAAAATATAATTGTAGAAACGGAATTATGAACGTAAACAGATGCATACCTATGCGCGTGTTTGCCGTGGACGGACTTGTCTTTTTGTCTTGAAAGGGAACAGAAGAAAGAAAACGGATGTAATGGCTGAAGTAGTTACGCCACCAGAGATGTACGGCGGCAGAGATCGGTGGTTGGTGAGTGGTGGGTTGGCATGGTCGGCTCGGAGAGAGAATTTGCAGCGCACCACCAGTCTGGTATTTCTGTCTTTCAAAATTTCGTTTTATTTTACTCGTCTTTAATTATTTCTGTTTTATTTTTTATTCAATTTTTTTTATTGAATATTTATTAAGGACGATCAAAGTATCAAAAAAAAAAGATTCAACCTAACCTCTATTCCAAATTTCTCGTGAATTACGTCACTTTGCCAGAAGAATTGTTAGATTCAGTGACAATGAAGTGGTGATAGAAAATGATTTGATGAAAAAATTGACTATGGATGTATTTGAGTCACGTTATTTTGAAAGAATATATTTTGGAATAATAGATTGATAGAGAATGTGTGGTTGAAAAAGAAGGAAAATTATTGATGTGATGAAAAATATTATTTTATTGAAAAATATGTGGTTGAAAATGAGTAGAAGAATGAAAATAAAATTTTTAATGTTGCTCAAATTTGGACTATATTTTAAATAATACAATGATAGAATGTCAAATGACATTATGTCAACTTTTCTAATAATGTAGCACAATTAATTTCTCGTTGTTTTTAAGTTTCGGAAATGCTACTTACACATCCAAGTTTATCACCTCACTAACCTATGAAATCTTGATTCGGGTACATTCTATCACCTAAAAACATGTAGCATTTTTCTTTAAATATAAATCTCGATGGCTTTACTCTTTATAGTTTCATAAGAAATATTTGCTCGAATGATTAAAAGTAAAGTAAATATAAGAAATGAATATATAAAGTCATGCAATTAAGATTTTGTGTGTATATGTAGACTCAGACATTTGCATACATAAATGTTGCATCAACTCGTCTAGCTAGGTAGACTGTCGAGTTTGGTGAGTTACGAGAGGTTTACAATGAGTTTGTACGTGTCATTTAACTTGATCAGTACATATATTGATTATCGATAAAAATAAATAATTTATGATTTTTAAAAGAAGACAATTTTGAAAAAAAAAAAAAGTGTCATTCTTCGTATTGACTATCTAAATAAAACCTTTAAGAAATATTCTCTTGTATTTTATATTTTTAGCATCACCTCCTAATTTAGAAATCACCCAACGTTTTGTTTTATAATGTACATTCTTCATAAAAATTATTCTATTTTATTTTATATGTTTTTGTATCATGCTCTATTTTAGTAGTTACGGAACATTTTGTTTCCTTACAAATTTTTTTTTCTTTTTAACACATTTTCATATCTAGTGCAGACGAAAAATCTTTGTCTTTTACAACGATTTTTAAATTACATGACATATTATAGGAAATAAAGTAGGTTTAGCACAAAACAATAATGAACAAGATTTTAATTTTTTAGTTTTATTAATATTATTATAATATTAGATAATTCATTTTATCAAACGTTATACCTGTTTTAGAAAAAAAATACTATAAAATAAAAGTAGTTTCACCAAATTTGATTTCACAAAATGGGTAACCCCGCTTGAACTTTGGACTACAAGAACTAGGAAGCCACAGACATTTTGGAATGCATCCTTTGTAACTTTTACACGTTGTCCATCAAAAATATTTTCTATTTTTAATTCAAAACAAAATTCAATGATGTATAAATCATGTTTAACTATAATCTTACCTAATACCTAATTTTCCACCAATCGTATGTTATACCTTCGTTATCTAATCAATTCATTAATTACCAGGAATCTCATTTAAAGTCGGCTTCATAAATGTCTGATGGGGCCAACATTAGCAACCAATAGAAATATGTCATTGTCGTACTTTCCTAATTCGATACTATATGTTGATTTGACAACAACCAATCAGGACTTAAGTATTAACATTTTGTTAATATATACGCACTCGTTAATCAAATGTATTTAAGCAATATTAAAATTTAGATTTATATGATGATCAATAATCCAATTTGAGTTCAATAAAACTTTGGAAGTCCAAACATGAATTCAAATTATAAAAAACATAACTTAGTTCGTGATTTTTGTGAAGTAATTTAAGTTATCAATAAGTTATTTATTATATTAAAAAAATTATATATAAATATTTTAATTACTCAGATACAATTCACACATGAATCAAATATTTACTATTACTACAAAATTTTTCAGTACAGGATTTATACGAAGATGTATGTTACTTTTGAGTTTAGTCCATCCAAATTTTCTTATCAATCGTATAATATAGAAAAGTAACTTTTAAATCTGTAGCTCTAAAAGAAGGGGGAAAGATTCTTAAAGATAAAAGTATCGAATACCTAATTCCTTTTCTTGGGATATGTATGACTCATTACTAACAAATAATATATCATTTGGGCAACCTTTAAAGACGATTTGAGTAACCTGGAGCTTTATGCAAAATCCCTACTAAACATGGGCATAGAATCTTTAGGCAACTACCTAATTCAAATAATCCTTGAGCCGGCTCCTACAACTTTACAAAAAGATCAACATGTCAAATGGTCAACTCTTATTGCAATTATGCACAATTAGGTAGAATTTAGGTACACCCTATAAGTTATGCGATTATTATGTTTAATCAACAAGGATGATTCTTTCTATCAAATTGTAGTTTTGTGACCTCATAATCTTGTTGAATTGAATTGGACCACACCCCTTATTGATCATAATATTTTGATCTTTCAAGACAACACGACACATATTTAAATAGATAAATTAATATTTTTTGTCTTACACTATATTAGATACTATACATTAAAACCAAAAATTAAATAAATGAGCGGAGATAATTCTTGAATACTTTTTAGAAAGGAAAACTCAAATGGTGTCATTTCTAGTGCATCCACGTAGTTTCTTCATTTATTAGTTAGTAGCTTGTGCTATTAATTTGCTCATTGAATTAGCCTCAGTTTTCGCAATCTCTACCAATAAATCCAATAAAAAGACTTTAAAAAAAAAGGAGAGAGAGAGAGATTTAAATAATAATAAAAAAAGATAGAGTAAAAAGGTGGAGGAACTTATACACACAAATATGTGCATATGGAGACAGCACCTAAATCTAAATATGTCAAAAGCTTCTGTCACAGTCGCACAATCAATCTTCAACCAAAGCATATTTGGTAGTTTGTTTTTAACGATTTTTGGTCAAATATGCTTTTTGTCTATACAGTTTGTGGGACTGACAAATATAGGCGTGGGATCAGGTCGATCGATCCGGGTATTTCAATACCTGAATCACCTATTATACTTCGGATATTTCATAAATGGAACAATTTGATTCCTTGTAATTATAGGAACCAACTCCAAACTCGAATTGTCGGTTCCGATTCGTGTTCAGTTCTAACCATACTACTTTTTTTATATATTTAATAAATATTTACATATATAATATTTCGATACGTATACCTAGTACGCTACAACTCAACAATATTTGTGCAATGAGAAAATTCAGCTAAAAATTTTCAAGAAATTAAGAAATCAAGATACATGATTCAAGATAGTGAAAACTAAATACCAAGAAAAAAGGTAAAAATCAAAACATCAAGAAGTAAATTACAACTTGAGGATAAATAATTATATTCTTAATAAATCTTAATTGATCCATAAGTGAGGCATGTTAAAGCCTATAATTTAATTATAGACAATGCTTAAATTCTTACATTCTTAAAACAAATTGACATAAAAAAAAAATACGAATTATATACATAACAATGTAGTATTAAGAAACCGTAGTCCATATATTGAACTTGTTCCATTTGAATAAAAATGAATAGTTCTATTATAAAAGAAAATCATTCTAGATAACAAAAAATGTACATTATAGCGTAAGCTATGAGTATATCAAGTTCAATTGCTATGTGCTCTAAAAAAATTAAAATATTACCTAAGTTTGTAAACAATGCAAGAAAATAAAAAACTCAAATTGCAAATGATGAACGTTTTGATTTATCAACTTACACTACAACTATAACTTTTGATTCATAGAAGCCCAAATGACAAAGATGTTATGCACTAACATCTAAAATACAATAATCTAATATGAGACGAGAGGCAAAAAAAAGTAGGAGCCAACTTGATTTAGCCCCCGCTTGATTGCCATTATTTGAACTATTTTTCGTACATACTTATTTTCAATAACATATTCATATAGTAAAATATTATGCACGTAAATCCAAAATTATTTTCTACTTTTAACCACACATTCTCCTAAAAATCACTATTCAAAATATTATTTTTCCTAAATAATGCCCATCAACTAGAGGTTTATTATGATTAGAATATAGAGTTTTATACAAATTACTATCCAAAATTTTAGATTTTGTATTTTTCATAGCCAACCATAAATTGTAAAAAATAATAAAAATATTGGTTCCATTCGGATACCCACGGTTCTGGTTCAAGAACCAAGAACCGACCCGAACCCAATCGGTTCTTGATTTTCGATTTCGGTCCCTACTTTTTTTCTTTTTTTTTTTAACCGGACCATACCTCCGGTTCCGCTTAAAATACCCAGGCTTGGACAAATACTACATCAATTTTTCACCATTCATTTGTATCTATTTATAAACTTTTTGGATTAAGATCATGTACAATCATGCATAAAATTAATAGCCACATGATCCTAATGGAAACACAACTTTCCATTCTCAAACACTAGCATGTTCAGAAACAGAAAATCTAGTTTTAAAAAGTCGAACATTTGAGGGATTTGGATTGTTTTCGAGTCGATGATACAATAGACGATTAACAACCTCTTGACATTTCTAAATATTGAAAGATCGAACGACAAGTTGAAGACCAAAAGTGCAATTTTCCCAAAGTAAAATCCCCCAACTTACTTAACACATCAATCAACCATTCAATTGTTTTAATATGGCATTAGAGTCTAACAAACTCAATAAACATTCGAATTCCAATGCTGAATGTGCTAAAACGAGCCATTGCGGATCACGGTAAGAGTAAATCCTACAAAAAATAAATATGAAATAAATATACAACATAACTTAGCCCCATGTTTGGTTTGGATTAAATCTGATTTTAATCCAAGTTAAAGTCAAACAATTAATATTAACCACATCTTTCATGGGTCCCACAAATTTTTAACCACACATTTCAAAAATTTCTATCAAAATCTTCTAAAAATCTAATTTTAATCTCTACTAATGATTTTAATCCAAGTTAAAGTCAAACAATTAATATTAACTACATTTTTCATGGGTCCCACAACTTTTCAACCACACGTTTCAAAACTTTTATCACAATCTACTAAAAATCTATTTTTAATCTCCATCAAACACCCTCTTAATAGCATACTGAAAATATATCTTTGGATGTCATAATACGTCCATTCTTTTGGTATTCCTTTAATAGTCCTAGCCCTCTATTTTATTTTATTTTTCCAATAATATAGTTGAGAATGCTTGCTACATTAAATTGACCTTTAATAAGTAGGATTGGACGGATATAAATACTATTAATGCATAAGATTTATGTTTTTTTATTTATTATTATTTAATACACGTAAAATTTTCGAAGACAGAGAATCTTAGTAGGCTATAAAATTTAGGTAAGGAGATTAGTTGCCGGAAGGCTAAACATCACCACATATTTTATTTTGTCCTTTATAACAATATAATTTCAAAGTACACCCTCCCTTTGGAATCCAGCCTTTTCCAGCACCCTTTGTGACCCTTCATTGTCCATAGCCACTATGGCCTGTAGCCACTCCAAAAAAAATATTGTCGAAGCCGCAAATTTTACTGCCCTAGTGACAATCCCTTTGCCCCAATACTTGTAGGACAGCCAAGCTCAGATCTGCACCGGTCGAAGCCTGGAGTCACCGAAATTGCCCCGATTGCACGGTTTTTAATGCAAATGACCTTTAACCATGGATGTGGAATAGCACAATTCTTGATATAGTTAAGTGCTTGTTCTTTGGAAGTGTTTAAGTGTCCCAAAGGCAAAGTCTTGTTACCTTATCATCTGCAGCCCACACCATGAAATCATCTACATCCAATAATTAATTCTATTTGCCTCAATGTGATCTTCAAGGATTCTTGAACCCTTTTTTCTCCTCCCGATTTATCCAAGTTTTCTGCCATTCTTTTCACTTTCTTGAAGATTAATTGGCTGCAATTGGGAGTCAAGCACTCACAACCAAGCGGTACTCGAGAATGGAAAGCCTTTGGAAGAAAATTCTACTTCGTAAATAAGGCAGTTTGATGAATTACTGATGTAGTATCAATTGCCAAGAATAATTATAAGAATGTTGTGTTTAGTTAGTTGTCATTACAGGAAATAGACTTTTGTTAGTGCAAAAAATCTCCTTACGAACTACCTAAATCCTAGTAAACCAGCAAATTTGATTGACAAATTTCTGTTGAACATCATCCTACAATAAATTGAAAATAAGTTGAGATGAGGTTTACACTTAATATAGTGGAAAGAGAGATTTTTTTTTTTTTTTTTTTGCGAAATCATTAAATAGTTTGAGAAGAGGATAATATTCTTGCATGTATTCACCTCAATAATACCTAGCATATGGCAACTTTCAATTGCATGTGAAGATAATAATGACATATGGTACTTGAAAGTGAAAGAGAAATGTCAATATGCATAGTAATATCGGTTTCTCAGTCGAACCTCAAGAGATTTCAGTCAATAGTGTAAAACATTGTGGTAACTCTTCACATAAATTTCCATCAAAGAGATTAAGCAATAATTCGATTTTACTAGTTTCAGATCATAAAACATTGTTGGGAATTAGGAATGGCGATCGAACAACAGAGTCCAAAGTACACTGCACTTCCACACCGATTGGGGGTAAAGACAAGAAAATAATTCCTCATGGTGCAGTTTTAAAAACCCGTAAAGTAGGAGTTACACATGTTTAAATGTTTGTAATAAAAATATAATTACACATAAGTGTTGCACATTTTTACTGTGATTAAAACTTTCAACATGTTTGTGAAAAGCTTATTAACATATGTCGATTTTCTTTTAGCCTTTGCCAGGGAGACAACTTATTATTATGAGGCCGTTAAACATAATCATTTTACAAACTTAGTAGAAATAGTTATATATTGGTTTCTACTGCAATGATATTGATCTCTATATCAATTTTCCTACTTGGCTCAGCTATTTACAATATCAAAATCTCAAACAGGAAGCCCTATATTTAAGGTATGTTGTGCACAGTTTCTACACAATTCTAGTAAAGAGACTTAGGGTGTGTTTGATAGGGTAAAATTTTCCATGGAAGTTGCAATTCGTTTTCCATTTCCACCTTTTAGGCTATTTGATAACTTTTTTTTTCTAGGGAATTTGATTTCTTGGTTGTGGGCCCCATGTGCCAAAGACCCTTAATGTAGCTTACTTGAAGGGAAATAATCAATTTCCCACAGCACACTGCTCAACTAACGTTGACAATCTCAAGAATATCCTTACTCGAAGGCAAAGCAACAATCATTCCAATTTCAAATTTAGCTTATCCTTAAATTACATTAGCAAAGGCCTCAACAATCCTTTGCAGCGACTCCAGTATCACCTTAATCCTCTTTAGCTCCATCTGCTCCACCTCATGTGCCATATCCATCATCTTTTCCATTATGAAAAACCTCTCTCCCAATATCTCTATTGCAGCCACTACCTCGTCCATCCCATTATCCCCTTTCTTTTTCTTGGCAATATCGCCTATCCTTTTCCCAATTTCATCCCCACCCATAAACCCATCTTTCGAAAATTTACCAGAATATCCACTAATGATAGAATTGATTCTAGGGTGAGGCTATTAGGGTTTTGACCACCCATCTCATTAAATTTACCATAAACCTTCGATAAACTATGCCTTGCACTTGCCTTATCAGGAATTTATATTCGAGACCCACTAGTCGTTCGATTACTCATAAGCTCTTGATTACTAAAATTACATTTCCGATTACAGTAATTATTGTTGTGCGCATTGATATTGTTCTTGTGATCCTCTTCTTCTTTTGGCCCTTCACAATTCACGCCTCTTCTTCTATTCCTAGTTAAAACCAATAGTTTTTCTTAAGTTTTGGGCAGGTTGTGAACTAACCGTGGACTAGGCTTTTATTATGGGGCCCCCAAAAGTTTGAGGCCCTAGGCCATCGCCTAGTTGGCCTTGGTCCAGGCTAACCTTGGCCTTTGTCCCGGATGCTCTAGCATTTTCAGAAATGTTATTACTTTCGAAACCAATGGTGACAAATAGACCTCTCACAAAGTTATATTTTCTTGTAACAAAGAACTAAGAGCAGCCCCGTACTTGCAAATCACCCAACATGACTTTAGATTGTTGGAAAAAATGTGTGATTTGTGTCTAGATTATCAATAAACATAATCAAAATAATAAATATAATTCAACAATAAAATATGATAAAGTTGAGAAGAAATTTAGAAGGCAAACCTTAGAGAGTCACTTTTAGGACTCTGTCCTAAAGTCGTGCGCGTACTTTCGACATTATACAATTCCAAGATAAAATTCATGTGAGTCACAACCAGTTCTCCTTCTATGGGCACGACCACGGGGAAAATAAATAAATAAATAAAAAGCCTTTATCGAGTTGTCAAAACTACAGAAATATAGTATGAAATATAAAAGGAGGATTTTTGTTGTAATTCAAGTTGTAGATTCATATTGTAGTTAATAATGAAAATTCTCATACCTTTTATAGAGTTAAAGCAGCCCCACAACAATGAGATTTAATTCAATTAAATTGTAAGTTATATCCTAACACTATTGGTTTTAACTGCAAAATTAAAATTGGATTAAATTTTGAAATTTAAAACTTATTTATGTTACAACAAATTTTTACGTCTTTTGATGAACAGTCGAGTAAAAAATTTGCATTTGCGGGTTTTTTTTTGGTGATTAAATAGATGTGCCTAGAATTCGATGAATATGACTTTTAGTCACTTGCTTGAAATTGTATAAATGTATATAATACTTCCATTATGTGGCCTTATTAACTAAGATATGATTTGTAGATTTTAAAATATAGTGAATAAATGATTATTATAACTATAATGTGGAAACATAAATTCTCAAAGTGTAAAATCGAACCAATCGATCCAAAGTTTCTTTAACACTACCAATGGAGTGTCATATGACGTTGAGCTTAGATTTGTGTCATACCAGATCATACACCGTAATCCACGGAAATGGAAAAGAAAAGAATGAGTCGGAAGCCACCAAGAACTTCGTCTGTATGAACATTTTCCACTTGGTTACCTCTCTATGCTCTCTCTCTCTCTTTTGTTATACAAAATCCAAGTGAAATAAGTGAAGGAGTTTTGTAATTATAGAGACAAAGAACCATTTGACTTCAAATTCAAATATTGTACTATGAAAAATACATGACTAATAAGGAATTGACCACAAGATTAAATCCAATAAATCCAATTATTGGATTTAATCTATGGTCCATAATACATATCAACTAGTACAATCATTTCAAAGTACTCAAAATAAATACTTATGTGCTAAGTGGATTTAAGTGATCTACCTCACAATTTTTCACCTTAGATCACATACAATCCGCCGCCAAATTCCCCGATTACAAGTATTATTTATTAGTGTGGTCTTATTTCATCATCATCGCTCACTCTAGCTCAATACATGCACAACAATTAACCATTATCAATGATCAATATAGATAAACATTTGTTGAACTTATCAACCGCAAGTACTTTTGTTCCAACATCTGCAAGGTTATCATCAGTTGCAATTTTAAGCAAAATAAAATCATCAGAAGCTAACTTCTCCCTAATGAAGTGATACTTCACCTCAATATACTTAGAATGTTAATTATAAACAGTATTTTTAAACAACATCAATGAACTTTGACTATCAGTAAAAATTAGCATTATCATTCAAGAAATTTAATTCACATAGAAGGCCTTTCAGCCAATACATTCTTTTACAACTTTAGTTAATGCAACATATTCTGCTTCAGTGCTAGATAGTGTAACTATAGATTGTAACTGTGATTTCTAAGTGATAAAATCATCACTTAAAGTGAAAAAGTATGAAATGGTAGATTTCTTCTTATCTTTATCCCTCGCAAAGTCAGAATCTATATAGCTTTTTAGCTTTAATTTATCACTTTCATTTTTAAACACTCTCTTTTTAAAGTTCTAGNTCTTTATCCCTCGCAAAGTCAGAATCTATATAGCTTTTTAGCTTTAATTTATCACTTTCATTTTTAAACACTCTCTTTTTAAAGTTCTAGCTATGTATCTTAACAGTCATTTAAGTGCAGTCCAATAAGGCTTATCTGGGTTAGACATAAACTTATTCAAGAAACTAACTGCATATGCAAGATCCGGTCTCGTGGTAATCATAGAATACATCACAGACCCAATAGCATTAACTTAGGGAATATTATTCATTTCATGCAATTCTTTTTCAGTTTTAGGGTATTGTGTAGATGACAAATTCATGTGTGCAACTAATGGTACATTGACAGATTTAGCAAATTTCAAACTAAATTTGGTTATCACTTTATCCGAATAAGACTCTAGATTAAAAGTCATCATTTTATCAAGCACATTTCTTTTAATAACCATGCCAAGAATTTTTCTTGCATCTCCTAAATCTTTCATATCAAATTTTGATTTTAAAAAAATTTTCATCTTTATGATTTCAGCTTTACTAAAGTTTTGTACTTAATGATCGGTGAGAACAGCTCATTATAGTTTATCTCATCTCTTTGAGTAAATCCCTTCGCAATCAACCTAGTTTTATATGTTAAATGGTCTTGAGTTCCTACTTCTTCTTTCAACTTGTAGATTCATTTACAATAGACTACCTTTTGATATTCCTACTTCTTCTTTCAACTTGTAGATTCATTTACAATAGACTACCTTTTGTTTCTTTGGTTTTTCATCCAACTTCCAAGTCTCTTTTTTTTTTTTAAAGACTAGATCTCCTCTCTCATAGCTTTTTCCAATTTTTCAGAATTTTATAGGTAATCGCTTCTTCAAATGAAGCCGGTTCAACTGATTCCAAGGCTTCACCTGAAACTATAACAAATTCCATCAAATTTGAAGAGATATATTTCATATTCGGCTTCACTTGTCTTCTCTCCCTATCCCTCACTAATTGGTAATCTTCCAAATTAGTACTTGCAGATGTTTCTAGATTAAAGACAACAGTTTCAGAAATTTTAAGTTCTAGTTGTTATATCACTGCTTCTTGATCATATTCTTGTTGAGGTAGGATTTCACTATCATATTGATTATCATCTAATCTCTTCACCTCAAACTCTATATTCTTTCTAGTAGAAGATTTTCCATCCTCAATCTTTTTGTTCAGACTGTCTATGTTTTTAAGGGAATGCATACCAAGTTAATTGAACTTCACATCTCCACTATTGATAATCTTAATGTCCTTCACACCTAACACGTCATCAGATAAATGCAAAATAAGCAAAATATATGCAATTTCATTCATCTCAGTAAGTTCATCCGATCTAGCTTTTAACGCATTAGAATATTTTTTCGGGTTGTCAAGAGCTTTAAACTTTTTTGTTGGATAAAATAGCTTTCATTTTTTGCTTCTAAATTGAATAACCTCTCTTACCATTGAATTGCGCCAATTCAACTCAAGAGACCATAGTAGTAAAATAAAATTCTTTGAAAAAGTTTTACTTAACCAATTTATCCACACACAAAATCAAGCTCAAATCAATTTCTCAATTGTAAATTCGAGCTGATGTTAGAATGCAAAAATCGAACGAACCAATAAGTCGGTCGTATTTTAAGGAGAGATACGAGTCTTAATCAATTTAGAGCTTCCACTAACTGCCCTAAGTTATCCAACAGCTACCGCAACCACAGGAAACACCATCGAGCCACCAATGGAAAAGCTTTCTCCACTTCTCCTTTCTGCCCGAAACTATATCTGTTTCCACAATGCACCAAACTAAAATTCAGCACCACGAGGAGGTCGAAAATTTCTCAAAGAACAAACTATCTTTTTTATCTCCGACTGATTCTCTCTCACACGCTTACTCTTTGTCTACACGTGGTGCTAACGCGCCGTCTTCATCGACAACGCGCATGTTTCACACACTGCACATGCAGCTTCTGCTCGTTGTGGAATCTAGTTGTTGTCGTCGTTCATCTACTAAGTGCGTGATTTCCAAAAAATGGGTTTAAAATTTCGATTGAAGTTGTTTTGGAACAAAATCGAACCCTTTCGACTTCTAATTTGATTTTCAGTTCTTGTAACACTTTCTACTACTAGCCTAGTGGTGGCAAATCGTCAAGGACGAGCCGAGCTAAAGCTCGACTCCGAGCTCGCCCAAAGTGGGCCGCTCGGCTCGTTTCGTTTTTTTT
>CAIGRP010097613.1:0-13843 GCA_903798385.1 Fraxinus cuspidata
TAATATGAATCTTTGTGATGTACCAATGGCCCTAGAGTTTCCAGAGGTATTTCCCGATGATTTACCTAGGCTACCACCAAATCGTGAAATAGAGTTTGTAATTAATTTAATTCTAGGAATATCTCCAATTTCCCGATGATTTACCTCGGGTTCCATGTCAAATTCTTCGTCAAATGAAGGTGTACGAGATCGTTTTACGGTACTCTTAAGTCATTTTTCCACTATTTTAGATCCCGTCATTGTAGAAAGAATTGGTGAAATAAAGAGAAAATGGATTTGGGGTTTGGATTTAGGGAGAAGGTGAAATTTTGGTGGATGAAAATTTGAATGTTTTGAGAGAAGTGAGATGTAGAAGTGATAGGTTTTGTGAATTTTGGGAGTATTTGATATTTTGGTATTGAAATATGAAGATTTTAGAGAGGATTTAGGAAAAGAAAGAAGAGAAATGGGAAGTAATGAGAGAAGCGGAGGTCTGTTATGCTATTTAAAATCTGAAATTGGGTCGCCCGGCGTCCGATTTACTTACACGGAAGTTCGGATTGGTAGAACTTGTTTTAGATAGAAGTGTCTATCAAATCAAACAAGGTGTCCGGACAATCCATTTAACTCGTCCGGATCTTTTTTTTATTAGTAAAAACATACTAAATCAAACATATAGTGAATATTAAACAATGCAACATATAAAATTAAAACACGTAAGAGCATATAGTATGGATTTCACTTAGTTATGCACTTCAAATTCATCAATATTACCTAAACCTCTTCAAATATGTGAGAATCAATCAAGTGTTAGAGGTTTAGTGAAGATGTCCCTTTTTGCATGATCTCTTAGAAAGTGATGTTCAATTTCAATATGTTTTGTTCGAGAATGCAAAATAGGATTTTTTGACAAGTTTATGGCACTGGTGTTATTACATGATAAGTATATGATCAAATGATAAGTCATAATCAGAATGAGTTTGTTTCGTCCACAACATTTGTGCACAACGCTAGCGGCCTATATATATTCGGTTTTGGCAGTAGATAATGCAATAAAATTTTGTTTCTTACTAAACTATGACGAAGTGCAAAGCCCAGAAAATGACATATTTTGCTAGTACTTTTGCGATCAATTGTGCAACCATCCAATTGAATCCACATAACTAAGTAGATTAATGAGAATGCCCTTGGACACCAAAACCTTAAGGTTCTAGTGCCACTAAAATACCTAAAAATTGTTTTTTCAGCACTAAGGTGTGATTCTTTAAGATTTGATTGAAATCTAGCACATAAACACACACTAAACATAATAATGGGTTTACTTGTGGTTAAGTAAAGACGAGATCCAATCATACCTCGATATTTTGTTACATCAACAGAAATTCCTCGATCATCTTTGTCTAATTTTATGAATGTACTCATAGGGGTGTTCATTGCTTCGAGTCATCCATTTCAAACCTCTTGAGCATGTCCAATATATACTTATTTTGATTTCATCACTAGTTTTCTTAATTTGAAGAACAAGGAAGAATTTATATTATCCTATCATACTCATTTCAAGTTCCATGCTCATGCATTTTGAAATTTTTCACAAAGATAGATATTTGATGCACCAACTCTAATATCATCAACATAAATTTGAACAACAATCATATCATTCTATTAAATTTTTATGAAAAAAGTAGCATCCGCTTTTTCTATTGAAAGCCCATTTGAAAGTAGAAATTTGCTTAATCTTTTATACTAAGCTCTAGGAATTTGTTTTAAATCATAAAGAACCTTTCTAAGCTTAAAAACATAGTCCGGATACTTGTGATCTTTAACATTTGGGGGTTGATCAACAAAGACTTCTTCTTGAATAAAGAGATTTAGAAATCTACTTTTAACATCCATTTAATAAAGACTAAATCATTTATAACAAGCAAATGAAAGATACATGCAAATGGAATCTAATCTAACAACCGGTGCAAAGGTCTCCTCAAAATTGATACCTTCTTCTTGATTGTAACATTGGCCACTAATCTAGCTTTGTTACGCACAATTATCCAATTTTCATCTCATTTATTTCTAAAAACCCATTTTGTACCAATGGCGGTTTGATCATTTGATCAGCGACTAAATCCTAAACATGATTTCTTTCAAATTAATTTAGTTTTTCTTGCATAGCCAGAATCCAAAATTCATCAAAATCGGCTTCCTTGAAATTTTTTGGTTCAATTTACGAAATGAAAGCACAATTATTTAGATGAATTCTAGTAGATGCTCTAGTAATAATACATTTGGATGGATCACCAATAATTAGTTCTTTTGGATGAGAAGGAACGAACCTCCATTCTTTTGGTAAGGAAGGATCATTTTGTACTTCGGTAGGTTCTATTTCACTTTTTTGAACATTTGCTTTTTCCTTGTGTCCATCTTTTAGATCTTTCTTGTTTTGGTCTTGAATAATCATTTTTTCGAAAGAAATTTTCAATCCTATATCATTAGCAATATCTTTCTCACGATCAAGAAGGTTAGTTTCATCGAAAGTGATGCATGGATTCTTCAACGACTAAAGTTCTTTTATTAAAGACTACAAACTTTGCTAGTCGATGAATATCCTAGAAAGATTCTAATAATAGATTTTCAATCAAATTTCCCAAATTTTCTTTTGTGTTTCAAAATAAAGTATTTGCAACCAAAAAATTTAAAATAACTGATATTTGGAATTCTAGTTTCCCAAAGCTCATAGAGGGTTTTAGTTTTCTTTCAACTAACTAAAACTCTATTAACAATATAGCAAGTGGTGTTAATGGTTTCGGTCTAAAAGTATTTTGGCATGCTATTTTCTTTAGTATGGTCATAGCCATTTCTGGTAATGTGAAATTCTTCATTTCTACTAGACCATTTTGTTGATGAGTTCTAAGAGCCGAGAAATTATGTTCTTATCCATTTTCATTGCAAAAATTATCAAAAGCGATATTATCAAACTCTCCACAATGATCACTCCTAATAGTTGTAATGGAATATCCTTTTTCATTTTGAACATTTTGGAAAAATGTTTGAATGTATTTAAATCTTCATCTTTAAGTTTTGAGAATAGAACCCAAGTGAATTTAGTGAAGTCATCGACAATGACGAAATCATAATGTTTACAACCCAAGCTAGGGGTTCTAGAAAGTCTAAATAGATTTATGTAGAGTAGTTGAAGTGGTTTTGTAGTCGAAAATATATAGTTTATATTTAAAAGAGTTTTTCACTTGTTTACCAAATTGACAAGCATCATAAATTTTAACTTTGTCAAACTTTAAATTTAGCAAACCTTTGACAAAGCAATTTTTTGATATTTTTGAGAGAAAATACATGCTAACATGACATAATCTCCTATGTCACAACCATGTATCCTCCTTTAAACTTGATAAATATTTTTCATCACTTTCAAAATTATGATATAAATATCTTTGCTTCGCCTTCCTATAAACATCACATCTTTTGATGTAGGATCCTTAATAAGACATTTAGAAAAATTGAATTTAATATATTAATCTTTATCATATAATTGACTAATACTAAGCAAATTATGTTTGAGGTTATCTACCAATAACACGTTTTCAATAGAGGGAGAAGAATGATTATCGATGTTTCCAATTCCAATAATTTTTCATTTTGCATCATCACCAAATGTGATATGATCTCTATCCTTCTTTTTGAAATTTGATAGTAACATTATATCTCCAGTCATGTGTTTTGAGCATCCACTATCCAACAACCATTTGCTCTTCATCTTCTTTGGTACCAACAAAAAATAATTTGATTTTTGATCTTTGGTACCCATGAAAGTTTGAGTCCTTGGTAGTTAGTTTTAGTGGATTCTCAAATCTACTTGTTCTTACTTTCAAAGTGTAGCCTCTTTCTGGTTAGACAATTATAAGCAATATGTTGATCTTTGTTGCAAAAGCTACATGTAGTTTTTAAAGGACGAGTTTTTGAAATTTTGACAAATAGATTTTTGTATAAAAAATGGTTTATATCCAATTTCTCTTTTATCAAAAACACACTTTTGATCACCAACAATTAAATCAAAATTTTCTTACCTTGAGTAAATTTACAAATAATCTCAATTAAGTCTTCAACTTTTTCTTTCAAGAAGATTTTTCTTTAATCAATAAATCATATTCAACATTTTCCTTTTGAGTTTCTAAAATTTTCTCCATTTCATTTTTCAACAAGTAGTGTTTTTTTTTTTTTAAAGGAGATTGATAAATCATCATATGAACATTTTTCAATAGAGTTTACCTCATCTTCGATTTCCATGAAGCACATGTTGACAATTTCTTCTTGACTATCAATTTCATCGCGATCATCGTCGTCGCTTTCATCACATGTTGCTTGGAGTACCTTTTTCTTGATACTCCTCTTCTTGTCAGGGCATTCGGTTATCTTATGACCGGGTTTGTTACAATCATAACAAATTATTTTCTTGCTTCTTTCTTTATCTTTTTCTTCTTTCTTTTGGAATCTCCGATTATTTTGAAAATATCTACATTTTTTAGCAAGAAGGATTAGATTATCGAGCTCTTCATCACTCATATTTTCACTTGTAGTTCCTTCTTCAATTGTCGATTTAAGAGGGATTTGGCGCTTAAGAGGCTCTTTTGATTCCTCTTTGCTTTTCCTTATTTTCTCCTTAGTTTCGGCGTTGTTGAACTCATATGTCATCAAGGTTCTATAAAGTTCTTCCAAGGGATATGAATTGATATAATTGGTATTCTCTATCAACATCCTTAATGAGTTCCAGTCTTCCGATAGTGACCTAAGCATTTTACTTACAAGCTCACCATTAGTAAATTTGAAATCAAAGCCTTTGAGCCCATTAACAATATCAGTAAAGCGAGTAATCATGTCAACAATAGGTTCATCTTGTTTCATGAAGAAGTTTTCAAATTCTTTAACCAAAAGATTATGTTGGTTTCCTTTACTTTACTAGTGCTAACTTGAGTAACTTCTAAATATCATATGTGAAATCACACATTCTAATACTATTAAATTCATTCACATCTAAGGCACAATAAAGTAGATTTTTTATTCTAGCATTTAAGGATAATTCCCTTTTATCATCTTCATCATACTCTCTAAGTTTTGGAATGGTTTGATCGGGTTTGCCATCAATTTTAATAATTTTGATAGGCACATAAGGACCATATTCAATAACTTTTCAAATATTATAATCTATTGATTGGACAAATATAGTCATTCTAGCCTTCCAATAGTTATAATAAGTATCATCAAAGAAATGAGGACGATTTGTAGAATGTCCTTCAAGATTTTAAAAAATGTGGTTAGCCATTGCTCAAGATTGTAGAATCTTAATTTTAAAATGAGCACCTTACTTTGATATCAATCAAAATCCCAAGAATAACGAACCAAGAGGGGATGAATTGATTTTTAAATTTTTTTTCAAAAAATTAATCTAAATTCAAGAAAGTAAAGACTAAACAGATAAATTTAAATTAAAGGAAACTTGATGTTTCAAGACAAGCATGGCTTGACGAGCTTCCCTAGGTTCTTTAGGTTATATGCACTACCTGCAGATCAGTAACAGGAGAAACCCCATTTTCCATGAGTTACGGGAGAATCCATGAGTCGGATTGAAGTGAAAGTACCATCACCTCACCTTATTGATTTTAATTAAATAACAACCGACAAACTACGGAGGTACGAGCTTGAATTCCTTGAAGAAAGAATGGATGCCTCTCTGGCAAAGCTCGTCGTATACCAACGAAAGATGATTCGTTACTATAATGCTAAAATCAAGAATAAGAAATTTCGCGTATGCGGCTTGGTGCTTTGGAGGGTTTTCCAATCATCAAGAGAGGTAGGTACTGAAATGTTGAGACCTAATTGGGAAGGCCAGTACTGTACTAGGGAAGAACCACGAACTCGAACTTATAAAATTGGAAGCATGGAAGGAAGCTGTTGCTTCAAACTTGGAATGTCGAACATTTAAGGAAGTACTACTAGTAGTCTATTACTCTAGATGTTTTATGTAAATATTTTCATGTTAATGAAATGATATTATCACCTCTGCTTCATTACTTCTCCCTTTAGACGCCCATCCACAATAGGCGCCACAACTAAGGACGAGGTATGTAATACCTCCAAAAGGTCACTTATTCCGAAGAAATCCACTCCGACAGGCGGGATGCGCGGTACCCCCAAGGGTCGCCTCAATACACCTACAGAAGTGGTGATGCCTCATAAAAGTAGTGCTCATAAATAATCGAGGCAATTATTATTCGCTGAAGCATAGATATTATTTATACGAGTTATTACCAAGGAAATCAGGTGATTTTGGGAGAGGCATCCACACTTGCATAAAAAATGAAAGTGATTACATTCATCAGAATAATGTACAAAATAGGTTGAAGCCATTGCAAAAAAAAAAAAAGAGGTTTTACGGCACAATTGCCACATCCCCAATAGTATCCTCGACGTTTGGAGCCTCTTGAGCTTCGTTGGCAGCATGAATGTCCGTGATCCTTGGTAGGTTCCCTAAACTCCTCTTCAAGGGTTGATATGACCAAGTTTGGGTGGACCTCCCTTATGCGCTTCAGCATCAATTGAGCATTCCATGAGGCCCAATAGTTGGCAAATGTGTCATAAAGCTTGGTCTTCACAAAGTTGTCAATGAAAATTTGAACCGGCACTTCACCAACAGTCTTTACCATTTCTATCAAGGACCTAATTTCCTCTGCGTGGGCCTCTATTAGCTGTCTTAGCTCTGCCTTTTCTTTATTCGAGGCCTTTAAAACCTCCACAGCTAGGAGATGGTGCTCATTTGCGTAGTCAACTCATCTCGTCTAGGCGGCCAATTGGCATTCAGTTCTGTACAACTCTTTTTCTGCTGCTCTGCCACAACTTTGGACTTTTCCAACTTACTCTCGGCCTCAGCCCTGTTCATCTCCGCCTCATCTGCCTTAGCCCTCTTCTCACTTATTGTGTCCTTGTAGTATAGGGCAGTCTCTAGCCTCTGAGCAAGGTCGACGTTCTTGGCTCAGAGGTCCTTGACTAGGCCTTCGAGCTGATACTAGTACATAAGGGCCGGGCGACTAAGGTACTATTAGCCACCAACATGTCTTCAGCTAGGCAAGATGAAGTATGGTCCTTCCACGTATCGGTCTAATACCTGTTGTGGAAAAGGGCAATCGAGGCCATTTCAGGGGGTAACACCTCCTTGACCAACTCCTCTAGGTTGGTCCCCAAAAATTTCTCCACCTTATCTGATCGTGGCATTTTTCTCTTCGACGGATCTGAAGTTGGGACCCCTTTCAAAGGCTCTAAAGAAGGGGCCTTCAAGGCAATAGTCATCTCAACCTTTGTTGAGGCATGGTTTTCATCGTTATTATTATCCCACTCGGGATACTAAATTGAGAAGGTGAGGGCATTGCCATAGTAGGCCCTGAAGAGGACGAACTAGCTGCCTTTTTGACCATCTATACCAAGGGCTCCTTATTTTCCCCCTCTTCATCAGTAGGATAGAGCTTTTTGCTAGCGCTCATCAGGTCCTCAATTTTTTTTTTTATAAGTGGCTGGTAAGGTCTTCAGCACTCTCACCTCGGCTAATAGTCGTTGTATTGAGGCAAAGTCCTGCTTCAAGGCTTTCTTCAGGAAGTCATCTGCAAAAGATTTGTAGAATAAAAAAATAAGGATTACATGAAGTCGAATCCTTTTAGGACTCCATCTCCAACATCTATAAATACATAGTCTCATTATTCAGGTATGTTTTTCATTAATATTCTAGTGTACGATCTTTTGCACAATTCCTTTCTGACTTAGGCATCGGAGGGGCGACGATGGCACACCTCGACGCCTTTGTTTCAGGTACCGGAAGATCACGTTCGTGCTCGTCCTCAATTGTCAAGCTTGAAATTCAACAGATGCGACTTTTGGTAGCATCAATAGTGAATAAGCTTACTCTATAAACACACCATTCCAGTTCATTATTAAGGTACGTTTTTAACATTCAGTTTTTAGCATTCAAACTTTTCTTATTCTCGCTCTGACTTAGGCATCGGAGGGGCGACGATAACACACCTTGACGCCTTTGTTTCAGGTATTAAAAACCAAATCGTGCGGAGTTCAACCATTCGATTCGAGTTCATTTAGGTGCAAGTTTTTTGGTAGGGCCAGATAGATTGCTAGAATTAAATAACATTGTTCTAATGATAAAGAGCATGTTGAAATATTTTTTAAAAAATTATTCTTTAAATTTACAGATCATTAAATTGTGAAATGTACTCTTTAGAGGGTGCATGGAAGATAAGGTAACAAATACATTCAGTCCACACGTTTGGACCACCAACTAACTGCTACTTGAGCACGTGTCCTTTCAAACTCTCCTTTCCCATTGCGCGTGGACCAATCGGAGGGGCGACGATGACACACCTTAACGCCTTTGTTTCAGGTATTAAAAACCAAATCGTGCGGAGTTCAACTATTCGATTCGAGTTCATTTAGGTGCAAGTTTTTTGGTAGGGCCAGATAGATTGCTAGAATTAAATAACATTGTTCTAATGATAAAGAGCATGCTGAAATATTTTTTAAAAAATTATTCTTTAAATTTACAGATCATTAAATTGAGAAATGTACTCTTTAGAGGGTGCATGGAAGATAAGGTAACAAATACATTCAGTCCACACGTTTGGACCACCAACTAACTGCTACTTGAGCACGTGTCCTTTCAAAGTCTCCTTTCCCATTGCGCGTGGACCCCACTCATATCCTTAACTTACCTACATTTACTACTCGCTCTCATCTCGCTTCCACTTCCTTACACACACACCCCACACACCACTCACTCACCTGAAAAAAGTTCTAATCAAATCCAATTCCAATATGGAAACTCAGATACTCAAGCCTCACAGTGATTTTGATTTTCCACTGACGAATCGCTCGCAAGCTCGACGATTTCTCGTAGCCGATGGAAATAATTGCTTTCAAAACTCGGATATAGAGATGATTCCGATTCAGAATTCAAGCTACACCAGCCTGAAAGACATACTTCCGGCGTCGCCAACGTCGATCAGATCGCCGGTGACAATCCGGAGGGACAGCTGGAAGGAGATTCCGATTAAGAATCCTTTAGTGAAGCATGCGGCGTGGGCTTACCTTCAGCCTATGGCGATGGCGGTGCTTGAAGACGACGACGGAAGATTTTTTGTGAGGAAAATGATGGACAAGTGCCGGGGATTGATTGGATGCTTTTACGGCGTCGTTTTATGGTTGTCAAGAGCCTATTTTCCGAGCAACAGCAGAGCCAAAGTACAAAACAAATGAGGATAAATTTGACTCAGTCTACCGTACAACACGACAAAGCTGCAGTTTTTTAAAGCTTTGTTTTGACTGGTTGATTTAATTCACTTCTATATTTTCCTTTTTGTGAATAATTTATGTATTTATTAGTTTTTTTAACTCATTAGAATTTTCTTCTCCCTTAATTTTGGAGTGATGTGTAAAATACTATGAAAGAGCATATCGGGAAAGACTTTATTTTGGCTAAAAAAGAAATTTATTTTTATATGAATCCGTTCTTGAAAATCTAGATGACCTTTTCCTACTTATTAAAAGATTGAATTTCATGCTTTACTGTGATGGAGCATATCCGGAAAGACTCAATCAAATAACATTCGTTCTTCTATTGATTATTGGAGATGCTCACTGAATTTCAATATTTTCTCTCTTGTTATTTTATCTTTATCCAAGGAAACTTCGGAACCTAAGAGATAATGTGGTCCAATAGTTGGATAGCACGTGATTATCAAGGAGCTATTTTAAATAAAGACAATATACAATTTAATGGCAGAGATTTCTTTATTGATGTAGACCAAGGGTGTGTTTGAGCCACATTATTTTGGAAGAATATATTCTGGAATAGTAGATTGATGGAGAATGTGTGGTTGAAAAAGAAGGAAAAAATTATTAATGTGATGGAAAATATTATTTTATTGAAGAATGTGTGGTTGAAAATGAGTAGAAGAATGAGAATGAGAAAAATAATGTTCACCAAACAGGGGCCAAATTTCCCAACGAGAATAAACTATGAATATAAATTCATAGAATCTTAATGTTAAAAAATCTAATTAACCCATGTTTGATATCTTTTAATTCACCAAAACAAAATGTTTTGCAACAGTATAATGGGGCTCGCATCTGCAGTATGATTCAAAAAAAAGAATTGTTTATTAATTTTATGATATGTATCTTTCCAATTTTGATACCAATCTAAATTGAGGAGAAAGACTGAAGGGCAAATAAGTAAATTTTCATGACAAACTGAGGGCAAATATGGTATTCAGTGTTTTAAATGGGTGGATTTTTACTGTGTTCAGTCCGTCAGTTGCTTTTCCTTTTGTCGATTAATGCTCTTACCGTGCAAAAAATTAAAATCACTTTTTCGTAATATTACTTTTTTTGCATAAGATATTGTTAATTGTAACCTCTCGAGTCTCCACTAGTTTCATGTCCCAGCAAATAGTATAGTCGATCCAATTTGATGATTCAAAAACATTTGTCACTTCAGTTCATTATTTTAAATTATCAAACGAAATGAATGGAATAATTAATTACTTTTTTTTCTTAGAACCTCACAAGTATCATCAAATTCAAAACAAACACAATCAGTAATGATGGACTATAATAAGTCATTGACCCTCAATTTTTAAAACTCGTTTTCAATTAAATAACTTTACATGTGCATTCAACATATTTCTTTTTCTTATTTTAACCTCACATTCTTCAATAAATCGCTATTACAAAGTTTATTCTCCTAAAAAAAAAAAACACACACACCTTAAATTGGAGTGCATAACATAAAATATGTATTCTTTTCGGGTAGTCGACAAAAAAATTGATTCATAAGTCCAGTTATTTAATTGATCATGAACATTTGACTTGTCATATTTTTCTTATCTTCTTTTGTCCTCTAGAATTGTTAATGCCTTTATCCATTTTTGACAAGTAGAAAACAGCATGATATTTGTAACAAGTCGAAGTGTAGCAAATTAATTTTCATCTAGCAGAGACCCAATGCTTCTTCCTTTGTGGCCTATCTATATTCGTGCAAGTTATGTGCTGGAGAATTAAAAGTATATAACAACTCAATATCAAGTTTTGTATGGTTGGTCTGCTTACCTAAAATAATTATTCTCTTATTCTTAAAATCTCATCAAAACTTACTGTACCAAACATCCTCAACAAATTTATTTTCTAACTATTACTATCTCCCCATTAAACCCGGCCAACAAAATTTTTTTTTTTTTCCTAAACAGTTTCTCAAGCTCCTACTAAATAGTTTCTATCTACGGAAATTTTCGTATCTACATCATTACGGAATAAATATTCAAAGTTTACTATGTGATTTTTATATTCCAAGTATTACTTGGTGATGTGGTTAATATTTGGGAGATGTTATATACCCAATTTAGACTCCATATTTTTTTTGTAACTGAAATTAATTTTAATTACCTTAATATTAAGCTGGACGTTTATTGTTGTTTCTATACCATCTTCAAAAAAACTTTAGTGGCCAAATTGTAACACATGCTTTCGGGAAAAAACAATAATCACAATCTCTGTGTTTTTCCTAAATCCATACAGTATGAATGTTCCCTTGTTGCAAAAATAGATAATTTTTAGTTTTACGATCAATAATTTTCTGATTCACGACTCAGTAATCCATCCATATACGCGTAATTTGTAGAAACATATGTTCATGTGCCATCTATTATGATTTGTAAAATTTTAGTAAGTTCGTGTTTGGTGGCACATATATAGCTCACATCTCACAATTAATTATTTAGTATGAGTGAGGTGATTTACATATTTTTATTTTAATATATTTTTAATAGTCTATCATGAATAAATTAATGACAAAATAATTCCTGAAATTATATCAAATACTAGATAAGAGGTGTAATTTCCTCTTCTATATATGTCCAACATATCTCAACCTCGTCCATTCTCAACTACTGATAATGTAAATAGTCTATATTATTAAATTGTAAAACCTAGTTATTTTCATTTCGTGGAGTTGATCGCAACTCGGCCTGCGCAATGTGGTCGCTATGGGAATTGGGGGGGGGGTAATAGGAGGCCCCCCTTATGGGATTCGGAAGGACCTTTATAAATAAGTAATCATCATTAGGTTTTATTATTCTCACACAGAGAGAGAGAGAGAGAGGTATGCGATTTTCTCTTGTAATTTTTTTCATCATTGAGAATTGCTGTAGCTGTAGAAGATGACGTAATCTCATATTGAGGTGAACCTCTATAAATCTTATATGTTCCTGAGTGTTTATTTTATCTTTCATCGAATTGATTACTCTCGGGAGAATAAAATTATGGTTTAATCAAATTCCAACTTCTTTTACTACATTTCCTACTCTGAGGTTCTGATGCCATCAACCCAAGTTAAGCAGTAAGCACTGGTGGATCTAGTACGTGGAGAGCATCAGCAGCCACACGTGTTAGATCTGCTGGAACAATTTTTTTTGTTGAGAATAGATAAATTTTTTAAGTTATATATTTGATAATTCATTTTGTTTTGAAGCATATCTTATAGCTTAGTTGGTTAGAGCCTTACATCCAAATTGGAAATCTTGGTATTGAATCTCTTCCATACCAATTTATTCTGCAATTTTTCTAGTTCTACAATTTTTACCAAAACAAATGCAATAGGGAGGGTATTCGAACCTGTGAGCCCTCTTTAAGATTGTAGAAAACTTCACCATCATGGCATTCATTGAATTTTGACACTAATTGTTACAAAATAATATATGTTCAATTCTAGCGGTTTTAATGCAATTGGAAAGATTAGAACATGTGGGTTTCATTTCAATTATACAAAATTTGGCCATTATGTCATTTGGTGAATATTGTTGATACATATAACAAAATTATATATGTTTAGCTTTAGCAAATTTGTTATATTTAATTTTTAATATTGTATTGCGCTCGACAATCAACGGCTGCTCGTGCTCATTCAAAATCTTGGATTCGCCACTAGCAATAAGTATTAGCCATTATCAATTTGGCCACATTGGTACAATTCGAGGCACGCGAAGATGATTCCAGTGATGCATTTGTGAATCCAGAAATCGTAAGCTAGTAATTTTTATTCTTGTCCTTCAAACAATTGTATTCACCAATAATCTCTACACGAGCAACTCCCATCCCTGAAATGCTGATATATTTTTGAATCTACTACAACAATCTCTCTGCTAGTATCTCTCAAATCATTTTGGCTACACTATGGAAATCTTTACATAGTCCGATTGTATTTCTAACAAGCACAACGTTCCCAACAGATGTTGAGATTGACCCAAATAAAATAGACAATCTCACACCGTGGCACCAGAAAGGAGCATCATCCATTTTCTTCAACAAATCTAGTGGATTGAACTTAGTAACGTTGGGGTCTGGGACATACTGATTTTGCCTTATTTTCCTTGTGAATATATCAAGAACTTCATAAATCATGTTACTCTTAATTTGTGATTTATCAAGATTGGTAAACGGGTGAGTCTTACTACTGTACTAAACCATGCTACATCCAATGGTTTTTTTTCTAATACTTGGTTCTTCATCCAACATCTACCCTGTTCTACGACTTCCCATCCGCCAACTTCAGCATACATGTTCCAGAGCAAGATACTGTTTGGAACTGAATCAATCATGCGCAGTGAAAATTAAAACAATATTCAATTTCCACCAAGGATCTACATTGTGTTTAGATAGAAACTGTGATAGAATTAATACCTTTGATGAATTCCACAAACTCCTTTGCTTTTTCTTGAACTCCAATGATCACGATCTACAATCCAAGTTG
>CAIGRP010097618.1:0-42322 GCA_903798385.1 Fraxinus cuspidata
GTTGGCACGGAATGGTGTTTTTTCAGTTCGCTCTTATTTTAGATCTCTTTTGGGACCTCCCCTGGAAGATGGTGTGGCAATGTAAATTGCCTCCACTGGTGGCATTTTTACTGTAGACGGTTGTCAGGGGACAGACATTAACGATGGATAACCTTCGTAGAAAAGGCTTTTATGTTACCGAATGGTGCTATATGTGTAGGAGTGACGGGGAGACGCATGACCACTTGTTCATTCACTGTGACGGTGTTCGTTGGCTGTGGAATACTATTTTGGCTTCTCAACATATAGATTGCGTGCTGCCTAGATGTATTGAGGATGTGTTGCGGGCATGGAGGAGAAAACTTCGTGAAAAAGATAGCAAGCTTGTATGGAATCTTATCCCGGGATACAATATATGGTGTGTATGGAGAGAAAGGAACAACCGATGTTTTGAAGATCAAACACGAACCACAAAGCAAATTAGAGAATTCTTTTTTCTAACTTTGTATAGTTGGTTTAATGCCGCAACTAATAATTCTAAAGAGGAATTGCCTAACTTCAAGTCTTTTCTTTCTATTTAAGTTGATAATACACTTCCTGTGTATTCTTCTTTGATTAATAAAATTATTTGATTATCTATCAAAAAAAAAAAAAAGTTGTGGATCCATAAAATATATGGTTATAATTGTTGACTTTGACTTCCGCACCAAGTAGGGGCTAATTGTAGAGTCGTGCATTCGTTCTGGTTAGAATGTATAGATGTATGTATCAATTGTACTCCTTATTCAGCTAGGAATTAACGTAGTAATAAAATTAGTTGTCCTATCTTAAATAAGATTGTATCTTGTATAATATGATTGAAATAGAAGAATAAAATCATTCAGCAAATTATCAATTATAAATTATTCTGAATAAATTGCTACTTATCACCAGACTACTCACTACAGTTCGAACATAAGTCAGAACGAAAGCACTATAACAATCAAGAAACTTTTCTCTTAGTAGAAAACACAGAGAAAGTATATAATCAAGGTGAATATGTGCAAGGCCATGAGAAAAGAAAATGAGACATACTGTTTGTAGTGACCAAAGGAACACCTTCCTTCAATTGTTTTCAGTCCATCTACAAGAAGCAGGGAAAAAATTAGCCTAAACCAGATACAAAAAATCCATCAAGATAATTACAAAGATAATGAAAATCAATCAGATAAAACCGTAATGTATAGGCTTCAAAGAAAGCAAATAATACCATTAAGCTGGGAAAAGAATGGCTCCTGAACGTGAAGCTCAAAGTCCACCTTTGCCAACAACTACAACAACGCAACTTCCATATCTGAGCGAAACCAAGAAGCTTTTGCAATGATATCAGAATAAGTAACAGGAATACGGGAAGCCGGGTTTTAACTTACCCTCAATAAAACCGGACCCTTTTCCATAATTAACCTATTCCACTCATCTACTTTCTGCTTTAACAAATCGTCTTCTTGTATCGGAATAATTTCATTATGTCCCATGCACAAGGCTCCAGAAGATATAGATTGGTAAAGAGAAGATGCTAGGTGTTTGTATAAAGGATACAATGGAACTCCTTCAGAATCTTCTGCAATAAGTGGGCATGAAATGAACTAAATAATAACTTGATATAATAATAAGAAAAAATGTTGGAACAAACTATTCTGTTTCCTTTATATTATTGACTCGGCTGGCATATAGGTTTGGAGTCTTTACCACTTGTTGTTGGGAAGGCAGAGTTCATAGGTAATAATAATATTGTTACAGCTTTCTGCTTTGTTAGAATTACATTTCATGGGATCCTTTTGTCCCTTATTCTTCCTAGGTGTTCCTTAAAATTCATTTTCAGATTCTTCTCAGTTTCTATTATCACTTTTATCATATAATGTGGTGCCAGGATAAAGGGGTCTTATTGTCCAGTGCAAATATCTGCAATGCAATAAGAGACTAAAAAAATTTCAGTAGAAGAGGTTCTCTACTTAAATCGAAAATAGCCGCAAGTCTTTTGATACTTCGCCATATTAATCGTCAATAATAATTGGATTTGTCAAGTATAGAATTAAAGACAAATAGTCAGTTTCCCTCGAGGGAAATGGATGTGCACAAACACAGAATTTCATATAAGGTCAAAATATCTGGTATAGTTCTAATAATGCACAGAGTGTTTGTACATAGTTTTATCAAGTTACATTGATGATGGGTATTCTCAATTTAGCGAACTCTTCTAGAATGTGTATTAGAAAGGGGGCAGCCTCAAGAATGTTGATGGCTTTGATAAAAACCAAGACATAAGGAAGCAATATATGGATTTGGAAAATAGATTATGCACAAACAACACAAGTGCGTAGTGCCCTGGCTTAGTTTTCTCAAGTTATATTGATTATGGGCTAAAGTTAGAGATCAGGGCTCAGGGCTGCCTGTAGAGATTTGGTGAAAATTAAGAAATGAAGAAGCAACAAATGGAGGGAGCCGAGCATATGCTTTGTAAATATCTTCATTCATATTCGCCCATTCAAAGGGAAAGCTGTCAAGAAAAAGTAAAAGAGTGGAAAAGCTAATTTTTGTGTGTAAATAGCAGGTCCCTTCTCCCAAAAGTTCATCTGTTCGATGTTCATATCCAACTTCTGAAAGTCTCATAGATTCATTACTTAAAGTCACATGCTCGTGTATGATTCTAAAAATCTGGGAATTTGCTTTATACGCATGTGTTAGTAGATCTAAATACTTAACATAATCAACGGTACAGATATCCGAGGCGGCAAACAAAACAACATTGGCATTAAGTTTCTAAACAAATGCACAGCTAAAAAATGTTTACATAAAAGTCTCATTCTTATTCATGTAATCTGCTCAAAAATGGAAATTTTTCTGCCAGAAAGGTTCACCTTGTAGCACAAGATATAAGCCAGGCATGCAGAAACCAATCTAATAGATTCTTGCATCTAGGATTCAAGGGAATGTTATAATCCAATTGAATTTCTGGTAGTATGCCATAGAATAGTACCATACAGTACACAGTAGAATACAGATTCCAGGTACAAAACATCCTGAAAATAGTTAATGCTAGCTGGTGGTAGCAGAGGGTAGGAGTGTTAAGTGGGGTGAGCCACTCATCGGCTCATCCCACAAATGAGCCAAGCTGCTGGGCACGAGCCAAACAGCGAAAACCTTGCGCGAGCCGCTCGTCGGCTCACTCGAGTTGACTCGCTAGCCACATGAGCTCGTCAGCTCGCACACGGGCTGGCTCACCATCTCGTCTCGTAAACCGAGGTTCAAAGAGCATATTGGCTTGCCTAGCTGTGCAGTTTGCGATTGATGGCCCCTGCGTCTATAGGGTGTCATCATATTATGATGCCAAATTCAAATTTTGAAGTTTGAATTTTTTTGGTTTAATTCAAGGTCTATAAATAGGGATGAGTGGTAAACCAACTTCATCACATTTCAGAATTCTCTACATTCTCGCTAATATAACAATCTCATCTCATTGGCATTATAATTTTGCAATTATTATACAGTTGTTCCTTTGTTTCCCATTCTTTCTTCAATTCCAACTTTCTTTGTACTAATTTAGTTTATTAGTTGTAGTTTCTATTCCTAAAATTTTCTACAAAATTTGTTAGGGATTACACTAGATTTATAAACCCCGATGAAGATGCTAACCAATTCTTCGGTAGTTTTTATACTCTCATCTACAATTTTTCTCAATTCTGCAATGTTCCAAATTTGAAAAATGTCAGTACTACCAAAATGATAACTATTGAGCCTAATGAAGATTTAGAAGAAGTGGACTCTACAAAGAGATGAAAGAAGGCAAAAGATTGTGAGCCTACTTCTGAATGTTGAAAACACTTCAAGAAAAAGAAAACAATTGAGAATGGAGAGCAAAATTATGAAAGCATATTGCAGTTACTGTAGACAAGATTTCACTTGAAAACCAAAAACCTTCAATACACATTACAACAAGCATTACAAACAATGTCTTGTTCGTATTGGGGTTGTCAACGATAGGCAACTCAACTTTAATTTCATCAAATCCAACTCTTGCAAATTGGATTTTATAATATAGAAATAATGCGGGAAGGCATGGTAATGTTCATAATCAATGCCGTGTTTCCGCTATCCATAGTAAAAAGTGTGAACTTGAATATAAACATGTCTTTAACCAAGGTACAAACCTATTAGTAGTGATACACTTCATAAAAATGCAATAAATTTATGAAAAGTACAAATTATTGATTATTTAAAAAATTATAGCGGTGTTATTCCATTTACTTCCAATCTATGATCCAGGAAAAACCATAAAGGGTATATTTGTGCCACAGCCCATTACATTAATAAGTTTTGGATCATTCATTAAAAAATCACTACATTAAAGTCATTGAATTTCCACACGATGCACAAAATATTTTCAATTTTTAATGGGTGTAATTCGAGAAAATTTTGTTGCCAAGATAAAGTACGTAGTTTCACTTTGATAATGCTAATGTTACCACAAATGTTATTGAAAAAATTGATTAACCAACTCCATCTGGATTTTGATGCAAAGATTTTTCAAGTGCATTGTGTTATTAATATTTTTAATTTGATTGTGCAAGATGACCTTAAATATATTGCACCACAGTTGACAAATATTAGACAAGCTATTGTTTTAATTTATATCTATCAATCTCACAAGCAAGCATTTGCGAGTGTATTGTAGATTCTAACTTACCAAAATGATGTTTACAATAAATACATGTAATAGGTGGTTCTCTACATATCTCATGCTATATGCTAATTATGATATGGTCATTACTAATTTTTATAATGGTGAGCATTAATATGATTTTGATTTTGATTTTGATTTAAATTCTAATGACTAGATAGTTTCATTTAAAATCATGAAATTTTTGGAGGTTTTCTTTTATGCAATCAATGCATGCGCAAACGTCTCCCATCACACTGCTCCTATCGTTATAACTCAATTTTTTAATATTGCAAAAAAATTTAGTAAATATAGAAATTGTTTAGTTTTTTATAACATTATTGCTAGCATGGAGATGAAATTCCAAAAATATTGGAGGACTTGTCCATGTTACTCCCTCTAGCAACAATTATGGACCCTTGTATTAACTTACGGGGTTGTAAAGTTATTAAATTTCTTCACATTCAACATTTGATATCTTCGTTACACATTGTGATAGAGAAACTACTTTGTGGAATTTATATCTTCAAAAAGCTGCTAAATACGGTAGAAAGAGTGATTCACCACCACAGCCTTATATAGTTTCATAACTTACTAATGATGATGTGTGGACTTATTAAGTACACTACTACAAGAAGTTCATCATTTTCTAACTTTTACTCTAATGCTAGTACCACAAAAAAAAGAAATTCTCATTGAGCATAAATATTTTTCATGCCATATTCCTAGTTTGCTAAACCGAGAAGATAAATAATTTTGATCTTCGTAGATGGTGAGGAACAAATGAAATATAATATATGATATTATCTTTGATGGTACGTGATCTACTAACACCTTCGAAGTCAATTGTAGCATCAGAGGTTTAGTACATGTGATAGGTTCTAGTTGAAAGAAGATAAATTTTGAGGCTCTAATATGCTTGAACGATTGACAAGATGTAGACTATCGAATAGAATACGAGATAAGATGACTAGTGTAATTGTTAAAGATTTTCAGCAATTATAATCTTCACAAATTTTTTGGTACACTAAGTTTTAGATTTATTGTATATTGACATTCATTTATTTTTTAAAATAATTGTATACACAATATTCAGCCGTCTATAATTTTAACTCTTATTGCAGCCGGTCCCAAGCTGGATAAAGTTACAACTAATAATTTCTTTGACAAAATAAATTTTTACATTCACAGTATTATTTGCAGTTGTTTAAAAAAAAAAGGAGCAGCGAGTGGCTCGCCAGCCTGCTCGGCTAGGCCTACCCACAAAGGGGAGCCGAGGTTTTCTGAAGCAAGTCAGCTCGTGCTCAGCTTGCCCCATATGCGAGCACAAGCTGATTCGCTAGGTGTGCTATCGGCCCATTTAATACCCCTAGCAGAGGGTTGTCATCTGCGAAAGTACAGAACAGGGTGTAGACAAGAAAGCACTGCAAACCAATGTATGTAGACACCAAATAATAATCATACAATTTACACAAAGAACTACAGAAACAGAATGAAATCAAAGAACATTTTGCAAGAATTCACAGTGAAATCTTTTAAGGTATGGGCAACAATAATATTATCGTGTCTAAATCCACTTGAGATCGGATTACAGGGAACAAAAAAACATCTAATTCATCTAGGAGAAAAACGTACAACCTTTAAAACACAAAGTAAATGATAGAACTAGTTTGTTTAGAAGGAGAGGATACCTACCAGTGGTAAGATTATCGTTATTTTGAGTGGGAAATGGATTTGAGAGATCATCTTTGAGGAGATTGACGCAGTAATCATTAGAGAGATCGGTGTTGAGTTTGCCTTTTATTGAGGACAGGAGCGTAAATTTGATAAGCTCTTCTATGCAGTCTTTGAGTTGGGGTTCCGAAACTCCCGGAGACGATGGCGGCAGCAGCGGTGGTGGAGGTGGCGTTGACTCCATTGCAACTATTGATCTTCCAAATATTCTTCCAATTTAACTGATAGTCGGTATCAATGGTTCAATCGCCTGTATTATTTTCACTTGTGCTATCTCAGAAATTTGTTCAAATTTAGCTGAACAAGGATTAACATTCTAAATTTCATTGTTTGGATATGAGATTCTGAATTGTGTGGTTTTTTTGTTGGCGCTCTAAAGAGGAATTTAATTAAGGGACGTCTAAAGCTTTCAAGCAATGCTATGAACATGGTTAGACTAGCATTAATTCAATTTTATTTTATTTTTTTCAATTATCAACATTTTATTTTGACCAAAATTTTTACATTTTCATATCAAATTCTCCATTGATATTTTGGCACTTCGCTCACAATTTTCAATGACAATTTCTTTGCTCTCGGGTTTGATACTCTTTTGAATGAAAAACTTCTTGATTGTTCTTTTTTGGGTCATTCCGAAATCACACATAATATATAGTAACATACGTGAAAGTATTTTGGTTCAAATGTCCAAATAGTTCAATTCATTTGGTAGTTTTGATAAGACGATGATTGCCTACTGGCAATTATAGAAATAATAGATGAATAAGCAAATAGTACTTGCAGATTCCATTAAATACGGAATATGTAAATAAAAGATGATTTGATCAATTGTAACATGTAGCCAAAAAAGGGCTAGTACGATTAGCTTAGCTTATGGGTAAAAAAAATAAACTACGAAATATGTAAATAAGAAGTGAATGGATCGATTGTAACATGTAGCCAAATTAGAGCTAGCACAATTAGCTTAGCTTATTGGTATAAAATAAACCGATCATATGCCGAGCGCATTATTGGCACTTTTCGCGCTGAATACTCTTTCACATAACTTTTAGTAGTGAAAGTAAAAGTAAATATTCCTTATTAAGAATAAATTCCTTGTTATTAAGAATAAACTTCATTGAGTAGATATGCATTAGATTCGAGTACTTTGAATTGTGAATCTGTGATAGTCGAATTATTAATGTATAACTAATGGTATGAGTTGATAGTAAATTGAGTACTCGGATTCTGTATAAAAGCAGAAAATTTCATTAGTTACAATTAAGTTACTAAAATATATTTTGTCTCAATTGAGTGACTAAATTTCAATTTAGTTTCTACTCGTTGACATAATCACTGCGTGGCATACAAATTTACCATTGTGCCAAGTTATAAAACTATTGAAATCAAAACATAACCCTCATTTTACCATTTTTCGTTTCTAGGGTGCCAGGCGGTATGGAAGATTAGTTATGGTATGGCTTCAACTAAGCAATTTTCGTCAATTTTGATGACGATAGGTGATGAAATGTAACAAAGCCGTAAAATTTAATACTAAATTGAAGTTCAATGACTAAATTGAGTAGTTTAGTTCTCGATAATTGTCTGAGGTTGCACGTGACCGTACGTGTTAAAAGAATAAATTTAACAAGTAGTAAATGTTTCCTCTTTAACCGTTTAAACTTCTGGTTCAAAAATAATTAAAGATGTGCAACTGCAATCAAATTTTCACAATTGAAGGTCAAAACATTCCTCTACAACTAAAGTAACAAAGATAAATTGCACAACCAAACAAGAAAAGAAGCATCATTAGAAGCATTATAAAATCACATCAGCTTTGCAGGAAAAGAAAATTTCTTGCTATTTAATTGACAATTCTTTTGTTACTTTGTAACTTTCGCGAATTCGGTAACTAGCTAGCTAGATAATAATCGACCTTCTTCGATGTCTGGATTGTCGTTGCATCGAGAGAGTGTAAGGGAGGAAGAATGGAGTTGGCTAGCTCTTCATTCAATTTAGGAAGTGGAGGCATCTTCTTCAATATTGGAGTCATGTTGTCCAAGCTGCAAATTTCATAATAAAAATATAGATATGAAATTGATAATGGAAATAAAAGCACAATTTTGAAAAATAAGAACTCCGATGAATGGAAGCGTTAAGTTTTTGATGAAAAAGAACGCCAACACCGTAGGCTGATATGAATCAGTAAGTGATAATTTATCTCCCGAAAAGAGAAATTTATAAAATGAAAAGGTGAAAATACACGAAAACAGCATCAAGACAAGGTTTGCGACATACTTGTTCAAGATTTTGAAGAGGTTCTCTCGAGCTTTACTCAGCAGACGGAGGTTCTCATGTAACTGAAAAATAAAGGCCAGTGAGAGTGCATCAGTTTATGTATCTCAAAAAGCTTATCTGCAGCAACAAGCTGAATTTAGATCCTTGAAATGTTCGATAATCGAAAATATATATCATGAAAGAAAAAAGATACAGTAGATGTTTCGACTATACCCTCAACTCCGAGAACAATAATAAACAAGAAAAGAAGTTACAATCGAACAAGAACATGCAGATTTATAGTGGTTCATCTTTAATTATGTCCACTCGCCACTGCAGATTTTACAATATATTCAAGAAGTACTACAATGGGAAAGCTCACACCTCTCTGATTTTCAGAACAACAACGCTACCGCTCCTCTTCCATTTTTTAAAGTTGGATACCCTGGAACTTATTGCAAACACAGGGATACCCAATTCATCCCTATAATAATAGAAAGGATGATCCGCAATCTATGGGATCAGAAAACAACATAATTAGGCTCTACACAGTCCAACACTCGAGACCGACAAATATCTAATGCTAATGATTTATACTTGGATATCTAGGAAGACAATATGTCCTGAAAATATAGAATTGTTTTCTATACTTGTTACGCCAACGTAAATGTAAATCCAACCACTATAAACAAATCTGAACATTAATGTATAAATTTATTTTACGCCCGTAGATGGGCGTCAGCCAAATCTCAACAAAAGGAAATGAACTAGCTCAGGTTTCTGAAGTCGGGAAAAAATATTTAATATAAAATGAAAATACAAATTCTTCACCTGATGGGTGTTCAAATTAGCAGATATCTTTTCGAAGGCCCAACTGTTCTGCTGAAGAAGCTCCCGAGTCACACCATCGATGCCTACAAAGCAAGTAAGTCAGTTTTAAGCAAGCATAAATCACATGATTTTAAAAAAATTGGGAAGCCTATGAATTGAATAGCTTCTTAACTATCATAACTACTGCAAAGATGTCGTATGGAAAATCTTGAAAGGCACATAAATAAAGCATAGGATGAAGCATTTACAAACCGAGTTCACTTCAGCAAGCATAAACGAGGACTAAATTCGTAAAAGTTGGTTTAGTTATATTCAAAATCAAATTTATAGGTAACAAACAAAACTATAATAGACAAATCATGCCAATAACTGAAGAAAAACTGTCATCAATGCTTATCAGTGCCCATATAGAAGAGTGATTTTGTACGACGTTCATAGTATGACTTTTTGCTCTTCCAATTTGATGTTATCAATAAGTTTAATCAACTATTTTCCACCCCGAGCTTCTAAGACTCACTTACCAACGGTCACTCTATACCCAAAAAATGATTATCCGAGGAAATAAATCATATTACACAAAAATATCAAATCAACCATTTTTCACAGTAACTATAGCAGGCATGAAGGTAAAACTAGTAAAATAAACCAAACTGATTCCTATAGGAGCTTCAGTGTTGATATATTTGCAGGATTGACAGCTTATCAAGTATTTGTGCATGTGGAATTCTCGTAAATTCATGTTTTTAACTTAGAACAGTTCACTGATATATGCATATAAACTATGCAAATCATATCAACTTGTTTTAATTTGCCCCTACTGAATTTCTCCCCAAAAAATTACTCAAAATTGGCTGGCCAGCATTCAATTTTCTCCGCCTCAAGACTGATATTTCTCTGTTCTTATAACTACCGTTCTGTAACAATTTCTATCCACCCCTCAAATTCTAGGATCCCGTAATTCTAAAAATCATCCAACATTCTGAGAAGCATTTATCATTAAATTAATTTTTAGAGTTTCACTAAAACTAATACCATTTTATTAATGCTTTCACACATAGTTTCCATTTACACCAATTGAAATTGAAATTTCTTTAATTTATATTTAACGAGCTAAATCCGCAATAAGGATGACGGTTTAAGTAACACTCTTATGAGTTTTATATGTTACAGACTTTATACACAATGAAGTATAATGAAGTCATGTTGCCTGAGAGTTCCACGCACTCTTTCCACGTCCATTGAACGGACCAAAATAACCATACAGAAGAAAAACCAACTTTAAGGTGCTACAAGTATTTCAAATCACACTTTAACTTGAAGCAACTATATCTAAAGTAATTTCCAGTATATAAAGAGAACTTAGCAGATAGGAATAAGAGGTACTGTTCAATTAGCAAATGTACACACAAAATACTCCAACCTCGAAAGAATAATATCTCACTTCTAATTTCTCCTGTATAACAAGTGTGCAGAACAGCTCAAGATATTCAGATAATATTTCATATCCAAAAAAAATAGTATTTCTTTATTATTGGCCAAATCAAAAAAACTAGATGTATCAGAAGATTTGTCCCAACCATTATACGAGATGATATCACCATTGTTATTGTTAATCATTCCTGAAGCATGAAGTAAACTCGGCTGGGCCCCCAAACGAGATGGCTTTGCTAGAGGATCGACAAACTTTTCCTGAGAAAACAATTTAACATTCCCTGAGCTTGGAGTCAACATAAGTATATGTTTGATATACAACTTTGAAATATTTGAATCAGTAGTAAATTTTTAAGAATCAACAATCTGAATGGAGCACGTTATTCAATTCCTTTAAGATCAATTATTCAAAAGTCCACCTACAAACAAATCTTTATCCCGTTTGCTCTAAGAAATAGGTGGCTTTTCCTGCTTGAATTGGAAGGAAGGGCACTGCTATCCAATTATTTTAAATATGCACGAATACTGCTCAATTCGAGTCTGCAATAGCAGTTGGTTTAAATATGTTTGTTAGTATTGAATCTTAGAGACCTTGAGTTTTAGCTTAAAAACCGACATAAGTTTGGACCCACATCTCTTGCCATTAAGACAAGCATCTTACTGTTTAGGCACATTTAGGTTCATTTTCTTTTTATGAATTGTTTGTTCAATAACTTTTTTATTCATCTTTTCCATTAAAAATGTTATTCTTTAGAATATGGTTGGAGCTTGAGATTCGATTTTGATTCTTCATCTGAATCCGAAAAATTCAACTTATAACTTTCAGATTATTATTCTTTAAGTTACTTTACAGAATATCGAGTGTTTTTGGATACAAATCTTTATTCATAATAAAATAACGCACAAAAACTACACTCACACTGCACAACCATCCACACAAAAGACAGAAAATGTAAGCATATTCATTCTAGAATTGAACATAAGATAGAATAATTTCATAACTATTTACCTTTTTATCTTTACTTTTCCTTGTGGCATTAAGATCCTCCTTCCTTCTCTTGCTATTTTCTTTCTTCTGCAGTTAATTGCATAAAATAATTAAACTGTATACCTTATTGTGTCGATCGAATAAACAGCTCATCAAACTGAAAACATCAAATGATAAAACGTCCCATATCCCCGCATCACACGTAAGCTTAGTTCAACTGTGCAGAAATTAAATAGTATGACAAATGCACGGTTATGCTGCTTTTGGCAGACAAATAATGCAAATGTGGTTGAATACAGATTGAATAAATCAAGACAATTTAACATAGAGAATAATGATAAGGAAACTCACAGTCATCCATCGGTAGCGTAATGCCACATCACGGACTGTCTTATTTTTCAGCTGCACTGCAATCTTTGCATAGCGGATAATGTTTGACTCAGAATCATATCTGTAGTGTGTTACAAAAGTTACAGTATAAACCAGTCTTGTGCTCGCCATGAATAAAACATAACACGAGCATTATACAAAATGAAATATAGCAAAGAGGTTATCAATGCTAAGTGATTACTAGTAAACCATATTAGAATCATGCTGACATGAAAACTCCAGATGGATTGTGAGTTTGACGAGGTCATTTTCAAGGAACTTAATCAACTACATATGCCTCAGCACTATGTCATAACCGTCTAAACTGGTACTTATCCTGCCAGACACTCAAAAGAAACTTTATCAAATAGTTTAGACCGAGCAAACTGACTAACTACATGACTTTCGAATACTATCTCTATATGTAAACTGCTACCTTAAATTAAGTCGGTATTTTGAGATTGACTAGACACTTCGCCAACTTTTGTTGCGCAAAATCCTCCAATCTTCTCCATTATCCATTTTCATCTTTTGACCAAACAGAACACAACTATCCACAACAAAGATATGTGCACAACAAAGGAATCTGTCCGCGTCTCTCTCACCAAAGTGAAAATAATACATTCATAATACATGTCTATACATACACACAACTGATATAAAAATATATAAAGAAAAAGAGCTAAAGAAAAAATTTATCTAACGGCACCAAACACCCCCAAAGGCCTCTCAGTAACTAAAGACCACAAAACATAATAAATATTGGCCAAATGCTTAAATATCTCATGACCTCTAATGCTAATGCACTCTGCTTGCAAACCGACATGTGACAAATAAGTATACAAATGACAACAGCTATGAGAGGATAGGTCCTTAACTACTAGACAGCTAAATATGAATGATGCTAATTGTATATTCGAGTTTCACAGATTCCCTTATCAATATAATCAAAAGTCAGGTCTCTCTCTCTCACCAGAGGCAGTGACTTTTCAATTGTCCCGACTTCTGAAGTCGATTTCAAAAGCGTCCGCAAGTGAAAAATCTTTATGATTTAGAAATTTGTTGATAAGCCAATCATCGTTAACAGAAAATCCTACCAGATATACTCGCTAAGTTCATTGATTAACCGTGCGAGACCAGTGCAAATCACGTGTCTGATAAATGAAGCCAATGTCAAGCAGTAAAGCTAAAAGAAGTAAAGAAAGATTTGCAGCAAAATCACGACTAAGAAACTCATAATCTCTATTGCCAAAGCACTCCGCCTGCAAGCCGACATGTGGCAAATGACTGCAGAAGTACAGATCACAACAGATATTGAGAAAATAAGTCCTTAATTACTAAACAGCTAAGCACGAGTGAAGCCAAGATTATATATCCTGAGTTTCATAAATTTCCTTGTCCACCATAATTCAACATCTCTTTTCCGAATCCAACCACGACCTTCCTTTCTTTTTAGAGGGAAAAAAAGGAAAAAAACCCGGAATGGGGACAAATAACTCTCGGGCACTTGAATTAATATACAAACTAATACATGAATTTCTTCATATAAACATAGTTGGCTGGTTTATCTTTAAACTATGAGATTACAAAATACAAATTATTGCACCAAGAGGAGAATTTGAGAATTTTCACTTCAAAATGGATTATTACATGATAAAAGGCCAATTAAAGTAGTATAACTCACCGTAACCAAGAAAATGACACAAATTTCCACAAGAAGAAACTACAAATGAACAAACCACTCAGAGAAAGGGGCTGGTGACTCAGAAGACAACAGAAATTTTAAAATTCAAAAAAGTACACTTAAATTAAGGTAAATAAAAAATTAAACTAATCACATGATTCAAAATAAACAAACAAATACAGATATGTGTGTCTGTTTGTGTGCATGCGTTCATGAGCAAGAACCCACAAAGAAAAGTCTAAACAACATCGATTTATCGAATATAAATTACATATTCCAATCCGTTAATTTCTTGACAAGAATTAATATAAACAAAGAGAATTAATCGATGAAAAATTAACTGATAGTTAAAAGCACTATAATCATCAAGAATTCACGGAATCCAACAAGATTCTCATTTCCCAAAAGTAATCTTCATAGAAAATAGAGAAATTTCATACAAACAAACTGACAAACACGCACACACATGTATCTATGTATGTGTGTCTCTATATATATGAAATCCACTTACTTGGCAAGACCTTCTTCCAAGATAGCTTGTTCTTCTGGTGTCCAGTCCATAGAGATTGTCTGTTGGTGCTGAAACGTGGGGATGGCACCCTCCATTCCATGCACAGAATTTCCATTGTATGAAGTTGAACCATGGCTCTGCTGACACCCATCTTTGTGTGTTCCACTCATGTGAGCCATTAAAACACGCACATGCACAAACAAATATAGTATATTTGGGAAAGTGAGCCTGCAAGTTTAGGAGTTCAAGAAAGGGAAAAAAAATACAAGAAAATTGAGTCCCTTTGCGGAGAAACCAAGGTTTAAGGGATTGGAATGAGAGTTAAACTCAAAGATTCTTTAAGCTGAAATTGAGGGGTTGAAGAGGGGAAAGTAAGGGGAATCTCAAATGCACGTAGGAAGGGCAAGAAAGGGTGACTGTGCAGCGTGTACAAATGTAAGCAAACTTTTGGGTTGCCAATATAATATATATACATATGTATTATGTGGTGTCAAGAATCTATATGTAAATGTAGTCGAGTTGTTAATTTAAATATCAATAATTAAAATTTCGAACCACTCAAACACATTAGATATCGAGCGAGTCACTACATCCATTGTCTCTCTCTTATCGTTCGGTGTTTGAAGTGTCATGATAAAAATATCTATTTAAATCATGATAATAAAAATTTCAAACCACTTCAATCATGATACCTCAAATGTTAATTAGATTAGCGGATTGATTTTTGAGTGTCATAATTTGAGTGGTTCGGAATCCGACGATGGTTACAGCGCGTGAATTTATTACATGGAATTCTTTCTTTTTCTTTCCAAATGGAATTTAACATAGAATAGACTTCTGGGTTTGGTTTTTGGGTTTTGTGAGGAAAGAGGAAAATATTTTCTTTTGTTAAAGAGAAAGTGGATGCTGACGCATTGACAGCATCTCTCCGTCTTCCCCTTTAGAAAAGAGGATTTAGAGCTTCCTTTTTATTTGTCTTGCCTAATTTATTTATTGGATGGGAGAAAGCTTTTTTTACTTTAAAGTGTGCTACAATGACCTTTTTAATCCTGTGGTCGATTTTAATAACAATTTGTTTTCCATCTTTAATATTGAGAACATGATGTTGAGTGGAATTTCTTTTCATGCACCCATTGAAATCTCGACTCGGATTTTAGTAAAACAAGAATAAATTTAAAATTTGTTATGAACTCTACAAAACAAGCGTTAAAGAGAGTTTGACCATCGAACATGCACGGAGTGGTCCATCTACTAGACTCATGTCTTATACAAAAGAAGTCTTAACAAAGTTAAAGTAGAATATTTAAACACGTACTTACACAGAATAAAGGTACTATGACTGGATATAATTGAAAAGTTGAAAGTCCTTTGAATGTTTGTTAATTGTTTTTCGAAGATTAATATATATGTGCCACTGTTAGACAAAGTAAGTTGTTACGTCTCAAATTTCAAGTAACACAAATCTACTTGTGTATGAATTCCGTGAACTTAATTCTAATGCCTGTTTCTGTCAACTAGAGCATCCATGGTTGTCCAAAATTTCTAAAAATATTTAGTTTCAATTTTTTATCCGTTTTTAAGTGGTTCACTAGATTAGATGTCTAGCATCTTTTGAAAATCAAACTACAATAAGCTTACAAGGGTCGTAGGTTGGATCAATAGTTCAACTTTCCCTTTTTAGATTTTAATTTCATATTTTATATGTTAGTGACAACTATTCACAATAAACAAGATTTTGATGTTTAATTTCCTTTAGAGCGTGTTTGATTGGTGTGAAAAGAAAATATACTTTTTATTTGTTTTTAAAAAAACAAAAATCTGCTCCCCCAAAGAAAATGTTTTCCTTAAAAATAAGGAAAATTAAAAATATTTTTAAAAGTTGAAAAATATTTTTCATAGAAAACAATAACAATCAAACACTTCAAAGTAGGAATTTGGATGAAAAACTGAAATTTTTCATAAAAAATAAATACAATCAAACACACCCTCCGTGAAAATAAGTTATTATTAAGATATCTTGATGTAATTGGAAAGATATTTATCCCACTAAAAATGAGTTTAGTAACCTCAGTACACCACAATCAACAAAGATTTGACCTTTTCTTCCCCTTAATATTGTCTTGACACGTCAGTCGAGTTGAATAGCATCTTATACCGGGAGCACACACAATGGAAGAATCCATTGGCATACATCTGTAATCACCCGTACAACTTCAACAACGCCAATAAATCATATCCCAACATGACGATAATTGTAATTGGGCAAATTAATTTGCAATTGTTCGTCTACAATAAAGAAGGATCAGTACTCAGTAGCGAGCAAATGGTCATTCGACCCAGAAATGCGATAGGGTACAAGCTCATCAAAGCATGCTAAGTCAACATTAATGTATGAATCTGTTCATGGAGTTTATCATCATATCCTTTTCAATTTTAATACAAACCAGTTAGTACATACTTGGTATACAATACTCGATAGAATAACAAAACAAAATTTTGACTTGTGTTTCTTCACAGTACTATCCAATTCTCCCCCTTCAAAAATTTCTGTTTTAAAAACAAGAATAGTCCCACCTTTAAATACGATAGTCGTTTAGGCCAAAAAAGGGCAATTGCAATATGGACAGAAGAATAAGAAGTTGCTAATATCACCATTTGGACAAAAGCACATACAATTATCTACTATGCCTAAGTTCGTTATATCATGACAAAAAAAAAATAATCGTGGAAGTCTCGTTTGCAATATAGTTTTATAACTGTATTATAACTCGTAATATTTTCGAAATTTTCGGTACATAAATAACTCTCCAAATACATGAAACTCACGAAAACTTCTATACTATCTTAACCTGTATGTAGTGTTCTTGTGCAAATTATGCAAGGTAAAGCAACTTTCCATTTCGTAGTCCTGAGGAGAAAAGGGAAAAGCATAAATCACATAAATTTCTAATATATCACTACTAACAGTAATGCTAATGTATCATTACGTAGGTTCCATGTCCCTTCATTTAATTGGACTTATCATTTAATGCTACTGTGTTGCCACATAGGGTGATGACAAATAGCATTATCCATTAACTAAAGCCTAAATAACGGACGTTAAAAAAAAATGGCACAAGAAACATAATATGAGTAGTTCGTTACTAGAAACAACAAATTATACACCCATATTAAGCTCCAATCATCAAGAAGCATAACAGAACAAGCCAACGATCATTAAAACCCGTCATTTATTTCTAAAAACTTTCCCATGAAGATCTGGCCAAATCTATGCCTAATACTCCATCCTTGAAAGGATTAAAGGAGACATTTAAAGATAACCATTATTTTTCTTTGGCATAGCAATATACATTTTATATTTCTTAATTTCTGTCAAATATATAGCTGCCAAACTTTTTCATCTAAATTCCTTTAGTCTTGTAATGTGCTAAAATGCTTATCAAAATCTTTGGGCCACACACAAATCTCAAAAGGACAGGACTCAGTTTCAATGGAGATGCCCACTGAATACCACATCAAGAATATGGTATCTATTAAAAGAAATTCTTCAACTCCCAAATGATCAAATGGTAATCACAATAATTCCTATGCATCTTGCTCAATTTGCTTAGAATCTTTATGATCTTAAGATAAGGTCAGATGTAGTTCTAGGTAGTATTTCATGGTCTTTACTCAACCGAATCATAAAGAGAAAAGAATCTCTTGCTGCAAACTACAGTTGCACACTTTGCACAACCAGGTTTGAATTTACAAATTTGCCATTTCATTTTTGGTCAAATTGGCTCCTAAAGTTGGACAAATGCCTACGTTTGGCTTGTGTTTATAAAGAGTAAAGCCATTTTTATCAACACATTTCAAATGACCCACAAATACTACCCCCTTATTCACCACTCATTTTTATCTATTTATAGTTTAAAACATTTATAAATACTTCCCAAACATGCTTTAAATATGAATGTTTGTTTCCACTCTCCACGAAACCAAGGTATCAAAGTTTGCAGCTCTCCCACTGGCATAACACACCTAATTCGAATCTGTCATTAGTTCACATATGCGGCTTGTTATCATATTCCAATATGATTTTCATACTTTTTATGGCACAAATCAAACTCTCAATCCTCAATTAGAACCAAAAGGGCTATGAATTTTTTTATAAAGAAAATGTCATGAAATAGATGTTCTCAAGACGCTCTTAAACTTACAGATTTATTTTATCAATTCTCTGGCACACTCACACCCACACATTCACACACTTTTTATTGCAAATTTGTGACTTAGCTTATGTATGACCATGTTTATAAACACCAGAACCAATTTTATTCACACCCTTCAAGGATCTACAAGTACTACCCACTTATCCATCACTTATTTCTATCTATTTATAATTTAAACCATTTATAAACACTTCCAATCATGCTTAGAGATTAAGGCAACCTTTTGATCTAGTCTACTAAGACTAGTCCATGTCACTGTTTCGAGTTGATGAAATACATGTCAAACTACAGTATTTTCAATGTCTGCAACTAAATTAATGCCATTTCTCATTGGAGATGGAAAAAATGCACGTTGAAGTGGACCAATAACCAACATGAAAAATTTCTGAAATATATGGAAGAAGAACTAGCATAATTAGCATATTATTGCTACTAAAAGTCAGAGCAATAGATGCCAAAGTGGATGACCTTACAATTAGAAGAGAAAATAGAAGATACATGTACCTTGTAAGAGATTGACTATATTTTGGAGGTACAAATGACGTATGAGCCATCAAATGCCATCAGAACTTTGCATTGAATTACTCCAAACTAGAAGTCGGTGATAAGAAAATTGTTCCAACTCAAATTGAAAAAACTCGCATAATAGCAGCATTTTCAGTACTATGGCATGACCTATCTCATCTAGTTTTACGGCAAAGACCAAAATTTAATTGCTGTTCTGAGCTGGAGTCCTACTCTTCATCATCTGTTCCAAACACGACAAAAATTTTTGTAGTGAAATGAAAAATAAGAAGTCAATATTTCATTGAAGTTAATTTCTTAGTATCTTATATTTCACACGACGACCACAATAAACCAATCCCACAAACAGCAATACTGATACAGAATTAAACACAGCCATTGGGGTTTACAATTCTTAAACAGATTACAATATTTATCAATGAAAAGCTAGAAACACAAATGCAAAAAGTAGCAATGGAAGTGCATGAAAAAAATTCACTGTTCAATTCTATGTTCTACACACAAGAAAGAACTGCAATTTACCATCACCACTAAGTCATGCACCAACAATAGATAGAAAAACAAGAAAGCAAAAAGAAATGCAAATAGGTTAGGTAACCTTGTAGATGTACTTCTTTCGCAGTTTGATAGCACTATGAACACAGCTCTTGACTCTGATCTTTAACAAATTATCATTGAATATCTGCAAAATGATTGAAAAATCAAATATCGTGAGAGAGAGACCTATAGACTACAGAAGCATTCTGGAGTCTGGGCAAATATATAGCAGGACCCCCTGTTCTTGAATTAGTAAAAATAATCCTGTAGTATGAATTATATGAGTTGAAAGAAAGCCTATGATAGCAGATATAACAAGACAGTGTACAGGTAATGAGGAAGAAATAATAAAATGAAAGAAATCGCGCAGGTGATGATGACAAGGACAACCCAGGTATAATTAAAACAGCTCTATTTACTTAGAACCTAATGTTTAACGAAACCTTCCTAGATCCAGAGCTAACAATTCTAACAAAGGAGTTTTGATGCAGGCCAACGATCTTGATACTCACTAAAGCATGATGTTCTAACTTTGTAACAAAGAGAAAATCAAACTATATAACAAAAACACTTTTCTAGAGCTCATTGACTTTAATTTCAGATAGACTAAGTCGATATTTTATCATGAACACGTGCAAAAATCTAGGTGCAAAAATAATAAAATAAAAAACCATGTCTGCGACAGATGAGACATGCACTACTACTGAGTACAGAAGGCAAATATACCTAGAGTTGCAATGACCAATTTTCTTTTACTTCAAGACGCTGCATAGAGGTATTATATTCCATAATTAAGCCTAAAACAACAATTAAAATTTAATGTTAACCCATCTACATATCAGTGAAAATTGTGCATGAAAGAAAAATTAAAAGCAGATTCTGCAGAAAACAAAATGGACATTCCAATTTAATCGATACAATGAATTTCAAAAGTAAAAAAACTGGCATACAGTTTACAAACTATAATACAGCATGTTGGATGACAACTAAACAGAATAGAGAACTAAATATAATCCACCTGCCTTTATTAGGTCATCAATTGAACGAGTTTCTTTAGTAATTTTTTGTCGGTTCATAATAAGAATGGCTGCTACACAGAAAACAGGTAATTCATCATCTCCATTCTTTGATGACATAACCGTACGAATTTGCAAACGGTCATTCCTTGACCAGAAATTCTTTGTCAAGCCACAAAACGGTCTAGCCGATGCTGATGCCATCCCGCTGTTGTCAGAGATGGAGCGTTCTACAGAATTATGTTTCGATGGACCGCCACCGTTACTATCCAAGCTTTCTTCTCCTGATTCAGCCTCTGTTTCCTTTGGTATCCGTATAAGCAATACTTCTGGGCAATTTTCATCCAGGTTACAAGCTAAGGATTCATCAAAATCAGCGGCCCATATCATCTACAAAGTATTAAAGTAGAAGAGTATAGTGAATGATATATTTTCAAGCATATAACTTCATCAATATTAAATAAATGCTACTTGGCTTATATTGTTCATGAGACTTAGTTAGCTCTCCCACGGTTATACTCATTTATGACAGTTCTGGTAATAGGATCCAGTTCTGCATTTCACATACCAGATAACCCAACTATTTCAATGAAACTAAGCCACCAATAATGGCTGAACAACTCAACCATATGGTCAAGGCCTATCACATAGCCATCATAGTTTGTTATCTATTTTCTGAAAACTTGTCATTTTCGGCATAAATTGCATCTACAGCAGAAAACTGTTTGTAATCCGGTGCCTATGCATTTTCATCCTGAAATACAGGCTATATATCGAATACTTGGATCATCAAACGACTATTTGCAGATACTGGAGCAACAACAACTAACCAAGAGAAGAAAAGGGAAAATTTGGGAAGACATCAAAACAAAAATAAAAAGTTCCAATTCCATGCTGGCCAAATACATTAAGGTGAAAATTCTTGGGCAGAAAAATTGCAATTGGTTATAAGCTAACACCATTTATCCATCTTGCTAATTAATTCGCATTTTTTCCTAATAACATAGCAATGAAATTAACAGGTTTTCTTGGGATATGAGTATTACTGGAACCAGGAAGATATGTAAAAGATACCATGCTTGAATGGTTGGAGTTGAAGAACGTAAATACGAATATGGAAGTAGGCTTGAAGATTTGATAAAGCTGTTCACAAGATTTGATACGTCAAGCTTGATAGTTAAGTTATCATGTTATTGAAAAATGTTATTCACATTTCATTTCATTTGATGGTCAGAAGCAAATTGAAAGTTACACAATGGTGATTCTAAAGATTCCCGGGAAAAAATTGATGTCTACTCTGTAATACGTGGAAGTATCAACGTAATTCCATAGTCATTCGAACTTGAAGAAAATATTAAACCAAGAATGACTTTTGCTTCTATATCTGAACCTCTAAAACAGAAAATAGGAGGAAAAACGCTAATCAATCTACTTATAAAAAGGGACCTATATGATTCTGAAAACACAAGTGAGCGAATATATCCTGTCCACCGGAACATTAATGCATCAATGTGACTAGCAGCAGCAAATATCTATATCGACCATTTTAAGAGATGGTCGCATGTATACCATTTAAATTTTATCAAGTATTTTATTCGATTGTGGTCCTCTAGTCTTATAGATTCATGTATTTGCATAATCGAAAACTAATATATTCGACAGGAAAACTACTGTGACGACAAACCTCCCACATACGAAGGGCATCACTGAAAGACAATTCGCGGCGGAAGAGTACAAGCAGCATACGGAAGGCAAAATGAAGGCTCTCAGCGCCTATTTGGGACAAGTGAGAAAACATTTCCCTATCTGTAAGTTCTAATATGTGCCATAGTGTCTGCAACTGTTTCATTACACCAGTAGGTCCTTCCATCTGAAAGTTTTCGCGCTGTAGATTCATATTCTATTATGTCAGTTAAAAAAGATAAAGAAAATTGGAAAATTATATGTGGAGTAAAGGTCAGTTAAGCAAATATCTTGATATATAAATACCATTCTCCTTAGAAGCATCTCGAAGCACCAAAAAGCATCAGCATTATCCTCAAAAAGAACAACAAAGGGGGATAGTAGATCACTCATGCCTATAAATTATATAGAAGAAGATGTCAAAACCATATAACTAATCACCTAAATCCTAGCATAATTTCAATAATCGCATGAAAGTTTCATTAAGAGGAAAGTGGCACAACCTTGGCAATATCCTGTTGCAGGATCAACCCATGCATAGACAGCAAGAATATCTGACATTCGAGCCAAATTTTTTGTGTCCTCATAAAATTCGAGATGATTGTCCGTTCTAACTACATCAACAACTGGAAAACAAAAAAATGTTTTACAACCCTCTAAATGGTAATGAAAGAATTTTAGGCAGAATGGAAAAAGAGTATTTCGTTGGTAAAAGTTGATTTGGAAACCAATTACTTTTTTACCTATTTGGTGCAGTGTCCACAGCCATTCAGACACTTTGTCTCCACTGGCAGCCCCCCCACGAGATGTGATTGCGTTCTTGGCTGGTATTTCTGGTGCGTCTGATATTCTAAGCCTGTTCAGCATTTCTGATTCAAATTCCAGATTATTTGATGGCGAAAGTGATCCGTGCACATCCGGGTGAATCTTTTCACTTTCAGAGTTAGCATATAGTGAGTCCTCATTAGATGGGGTATCATTGGACTCCACAACTAGATCTGCATTGCTGTCAATTTGAAAACTGTACATACGCTCATCCCCAAATTTCAATTTACGTCGTGTCGAATGTCTGTCATCGCGTAACCTAGGTTCTTTTTTATTTGTCTCACTCTTTTCAAATAAATTTGTAACTGGTAAAGGAGGGAAATCCAAATAGCTTTCAGTTACATATTGTGGTCCATCAGCTTCAAGCTCAGCCGGGGATGTGCAGTTGTAAGAACCAGAAGAAGTTACAAGACCAGAGTAATCATATGCTCCTTGCTTGCTTGCTCTTACACTTACAATGTCATTAGAGTCACCAGAGCTTTCCCTTGTATGTGATTTTTCTGTATAGTTGCTATCCAAAACACAGTTATTATTATCTACTTTGTTAGTACTGGCTTCAGAAATATGTCTACTTTGGTCTTCATCTTCCCTTATCCCATAATCTTTGAAACTCGTTCTCATATCCATGACTTTAGAACCTACAACATATGCAAGGGAACCAGTTCCTATGCTTGAGTGCATCGATTGACATTGCTTAATTAGGTCCATATAACGTTCCCTGTAGTAAGTTCATAATTAATTAATTTTCTGTTAGTAAGTTGTAAGATAGAAAGAAATATTAAAATTCCACACGTCCACTTATAGTTACTTCCATAAGAACCAGTAATTCGTCAAGCAAATATTAAAACAGAAGTTTAAAGCTGCCAAGAGAAGAACATAGCGTGCCATGGGGTAATTATTTGAAAAAAACTTACTGGAAAAAGTAACTTTAGTTCTATTTGCTCCTATTCACTACTTATTTTGTGTTGTTCTTTTCCAAATAGTTTGTTAATGGGAATGGTAATGGACTTGGCAATGCTTATCCATACTGCTAAATTAATGAAGGGTATAATTTGGTCCTGGATGCAAAATCTAGACAAAAGTAAGACGAGTCTTCGGAATTTTAAAAGCTTTCTTATTGTCACAATATACCATTCCAGATTTTGAGTTTCTCACTGGCAAATGCTCTCTAGGATGTTCTCTATTGATCTCTCTATAAATCTGACTTTATTAAAGAAAAAAACAATAAACGCAATTATCCAAAATCTCTTCACTGACTAGAACCTGATATTTTCTAAAATCTGTAAGAGTTTAAAGAGTTTAAACTTCTAACTTCGTTTGACTTACACTGAGTACTCAAATCACCTTATTTTACTTCCCCCAAATATATGTAGAATGGATTTTGAAATAGTAGATTGATGGAAAATGTGCGATAAAAAATGAATGAAAAGTTTTTGGGTTGTGTATAATATTATTTTATTGAAGAATGTGTGGTTGAAAAGAAGAGAATGAAAAATGTATTTTGGGAAAAATGGGAATCAACAAGGTCATACTTTCGAAAGCCAATCCATCCAAAACAGTCACATTCTATCTTCAAAATAACTTAAATGAAGCCAAGTGACTCTGAAATCTTCCAATAGCATATGGACTGTCCCTGGATAACTTCAATTTACTCTGCATGGTCAATCAGGAACAATTTTCCAGTAACTTTTTGATCTAGAAGAATGTAAAACAAAACTTTGCCTCATATTAATCATATTGCATTGAAAACCCACTAGGATCAAACAAACAGATAGAGTCATAATAGTTATTAATCAAGAACATCCATGTTCCTAAGTGATAGGTACTGGAGCAGGCTTTCAAACGCACAATTTAGAAAGGGAAATATTATTTCAGAATGTGATAAAGAAAATTGCAGGTTAAGATACACTACTAATAACATCCGTCTTCCTCAGTGAAAGCAACAACTAGGCACTGGAGCAGGCTTTCAAAGGCGCAATTTAGAAACAGAAATATTACATCAGAATGTGACGAAGAAAATTGCAGGTTCAGATACACTATTAATCAGTACACAGCAGCAGATAACAGAAAGACCCTAAATTATATTGTTTATGATCCCTTTACACTTTTTGTGTCACAAGATGAAACTCAGTTATCACCAAATAAGATTAGAATAAGAAGGGGGAAAAGAAACATAAGTTCACTTTAACATTTAAAAAAAAAACAACTATTTCAGTACCATTTTCTGTGATTCCATTTACTTATGATATGACCATCAATTTCACCATATCCATATACTCATATAGGCAAAAAAAATTATTTATTTATTAAAAATGCCAAAAACCTGCTTCTCCATTGTTCAGTGTACATAAATAGATAAGAAAAAGTATATGTTTTGTATTTTAAGTGTTCCCATTGCCAAGATGTTTCCTAGTGTTTTAGCTTTCAAGGAAGGTTTCATGTCCTCGATAGCTAGGACAAACCTTCAGTAATGAATAATGAGAGAGCATTAACATACGAACTACATCTACACTCAGCATAGTTAGAAAAAGAAAATTCAAATTGCAACCATGTAATTAGAAAGCAGAGCAGCCAAGACACTTCATAAGCTAACAACACAAAGTGAAACAGTGACTAAAAAGACCAATACCTCCTGGCAGTCCTCAATTGCCTTCGATATTCAGCAGTGCTGCTCAAAGCATAACAGCCTAAAAGGAATTCCCATACTTCCGGCCTTATAGATGGATCCACACCCTGCCATGCAAAAGATGAAGCATTTTAGCTGCCAAAACGGTTAATTTTTGGCGAAACAATACAAAGAAAACTTAATCCTATTACAAATATTATATTCAAACTCAGAAAGAAACCAAGAATCTAGGCACAAAGTTATTATAATTTATATTTCAGCTCACAACATTAGAAACTAAACAAGAAATACATTTCAGTTATAAGTTATGTAAAGAAAATGTATAAAGCTAAAGAAATTCACAGCATGTTATGTGTTCATTCTGATGTCAATTGAATATAAAAAATGGGTAGAGAACCAGAGACATACAAATAGCCCTCACCTATTATGCACCGACACGTACACGTGTGCCCGACACGGTAAGTGACGGATACACCGACACGCAATTTTAAAAAAAAGTACATACACGACACGTCATCGACCCGTTGATTAAATTCTTAAAAATTCTTCATTTATATAGTATAAATTTAGTTTTATGCTTGTTATTAATTTTTGGGTAATTAGCACATTACGTCCCCACCTTTCATTGTTATTGTGGAAAACGTCCTTACCTTTCATTTTTTGGCATTTTCACCCTTATTTTCACCTTTCATTGCGCAAAAGGTCATTTTCACCTATTTTCTCAATTAAAAATTATGAAATGACCAATATACCCTTCTCTTTAAACTGATGTCAATTGAATATAAAAAATTGGTAGAGAACCAGAGACATACAAATAGCCCTCACCTATTATGCACCGACTCGTACACGTGTGTCCGACACGGTAAGTGTCGGATACACCGACACGCAATTTTAAAAAAAAGTACATACACGACACGTCATCGACCTGTTGATTAAATTCTTAAAAATTCTTCATTTATATAGTATAAATTTAGTTTTATGCTTGTTATTAATTTTTGGGTAATTAGCACATTACGTCCCCATCTTTCATTGTTATTGTGGAAAACGTCCTTACCTTTCATTTTTTGGCATCTTCACCCTTATTTTCACCTTTCATTGCGCAAAAGGTCATTTTCACCTATTCTCTCAATTAAAATTTATGAAATGACCAATATACCCTTCTCTTTAAATAAAAGAAAAAAAGGAAAAAACTAATTGCAATCACAGTCCCAATTTTTTTTAAAAAGTCCATATAAGTCACAAATAATTTATTAAAATGGTAATTAGCACATAATGTCTCCACATTTTCCTATTATTTCAAAAAAAATCCCTACCTTTTATTTTATTTGTCATTTCACCATTAATTACATATTTAATTGCATAAACCATTATTTCTATCAATTTTCTCAATAAAAAGCTGTGAAATGACAAATATACTATCATATTTAAATAAATAAATATTTTTAATTTCTAATTCTTTAATAATTTATTTGGGACTCGTTTGCACTTTTAAATTTTTTTAATTTTTAAATAAATTTAATCGGGACTCGTCTGCACTTTTTTTTTAAAAAAAATTATTTTTTATATAATTTACTGTGAACTTGTTTGCACTTTTAAAGATAAGGGTATATTGGTCATTTCATAATTTATTGTGATTGCAATTAGTTTTTTCCTTTTTTTCTTTTATTTAAAGAGAAGGGTATATTTGTCATTTCATAAATTTTAATTGAGAAAATAGGTGAAAATGACATTTTGCGCAATGAAATGTGGAAATAAGGGTGAAAATGCCAAAAACTGAAAGGTAAGGACGTTTTCCACAATAACAATGAAATGTGGGAACGTTATGTGCTAATTACCCTTCTAAAAATTATGAAAAGTTGGTCTAGTTCAATTTGCACTAAACTCATTTGACTAGTTCACTCTACCCATGAACTCATTAAGTGACAAGTTCANTGCTAATTACCCTTAATTTTTCTTATTGAAATCTTTTAAATATGAGTCTATTTTTTACTTGCTAATAACTTTGAATTAACAATATATAATATTTCTAATATAAAAAGAAAAATGATTACGGTAGGGTGTTCGAGAAGTCTCGGTATCGACTCGTGTCAGATAAGAACACACTACTCTAATTGAAGTGTCCATGCTACAGAGACCCTCACCAAGAATTGCATTCATAGTGTAAATAACTTACTCTACTCATTTTGAGTTGTAATCATCCAGTTTTTGCTTCAGAGAGAGGAATCAGGAGACTGACCAATATCGGTAGGCCAAAAACTTTGGTCATGCTTTTGGGTTTTGATAGATTCCAACATGTGTCTTAAGCTTTTGAGTTTCTTCTACGTTTGGGTATGTTGCAGTCGACCACTTAGATTATTCCAGATGTAGCACATACATTCTATCGCAACGTGTTGAGGAAAATAGGTCAAGTTTGTAATGCAGTAAGCTGATAATGCTTAACAGGTATTAGGTGCAAAGATTTTGTAACAGGTAGATATCGAGTATGTTCGATGAGCTTGTGCTTTAGACAAAATAACAATTCTTACCCAAACAAAGTCATCTATCGAGGAGGCCAACCATTGGGTTCCATAAGCAAGTTTGGGGAACCTGTCTTTTAAGTAAAAAGAGGATTGACTAAAGGTAAACCACTTTCTGTGCTAAGATCTGATGGCTCAAGTGAATTTTAGCCCTTGTTTGGGCTACATTTTAATGGAAATTTGGGGGAGAATGAGTTTTGAATAGTGATTTTTTGAAAAATGTGGTTAAAAATAAGAAAAAAATTTCGGTTTACATGTAATATTATTTTATGGGAAAATGTGTGGTTGAAAACGAGTTTTGAAAAAATGAGTTTTTGAAAAAATGGGGACAAAACATTGGATTAATCTTTCTAATTCGCATGAACTTCTGAATAATCCTGGAGGGTTATAGACCTCAGATTAAATGCTTGTTACCTTTATAGTATGTTTGACCAGCTTAAATCAAAATTTAAGCTTTTCCAGACATGCTCTAAATGTAATAGAAGCCAATGAAAACCACAAAGACAACCAATGTTTTGACTCATTATCATTATTTTATTAATTCATTTGTATTTTGAGTGTTTGAAGTCATTATTTCACTTAATGCATCTCTTAATATTGCACTTAAAAGATTTAAAATCCCTTAGCCTTACTTTTGAATATAATATTGACAATACAAGAAAAGACAGAGAAAGAAAAATGAAGCATATGAATGGATACATGCATTTTACCATCAGTTTTCAGCAAATTATTTACAAGTATTATATTATTTCTAGTCTAGAACAACGCTTATTTTGTTTTCGTATATTTATTACTAGCTAAAATTTTTTTACTTGAAAGTTAATACTACCATTTTGGGTGAGAAAGCTAAATGGCCAAATTATGATTGTGGTGTCAATATAAATCACTTTGAAAAATATATAAGCCAGCAGCATCATGCCTAACATCGATTTGTAGTAAACGTTTTTTAACTAGTTGCCGAAATAAGACAATCTTACTTCACTTTAGAGAAGATTAAGGATTTTAAATCCTATATATACTAAATAAAAGGACTAGCCCTAGGATTAAGTCCTAATCTTGGTATGGACGGGGTTTCAAAGAAAGAAAAAGAGAGAATAAGCACGTAGGGGTCAGTAGAAAGTTAAAAGATTAGAGATTCCCCCAAAGAAAACTAGAGAATAAACAGGATAAGATTAGAAGAAACCTTTGCTTTCTCGCCCTGCTATTTCAAAATGAGGAAATGGAGCAAATGGCTTAGCTTAACTATGTTATATGCCCTCCATGTGTTGGGGGCAACGGTCATTTATCCTTACTGAGTTTTTGAGTTGATGAGCTCTTGAGCTAGAGATATAAAAGACTAAAGCTATTAAATGAATTGCTGACTTCCTTGAGATCTATCTTTCACTCTCTAGATTTACATATCTTCCCTAATTGATGAATACAAGAGTTAGAGTCCTTCACAGGAAGTCAGGTACAATCTTCCATCCTACTTTGATGTTCGTAATGTCGACTCTAGGTTTTCACCACTACATAATATAGACAATCATGCATTTGAGATACAAAAGATATAGGAAAGCCAAAACATTCATCCCAAGAAACAACATCAAAGCCACGTGGAGTTGAAGTAGCAGTCAAGCATGAATAACCGAAGCTAAGAATTTTGGGTACCATCACAAGATTCAAGCTTCCCAACTATCCAAAGTTCACATTGAGAAATGGAAAATTTTATGGCGTGATAATAACTGGAAATAAAACAAACAAAATGTTAAAAAAAATATTGCAATAGAAGTGGTTACCCCCAATATAATCAATTTCAGAACTTTTTGGAAACCCATCATTTTCCCTTCACTATCAAAGGTAGCCTGCCACTTTTCTGGCTTAAGCATTTTGCTTATCTGCACTTCAAAGAAAAAGCCGAAGAATGACATTTCTACATAGGCTGCAAAATAAATTCTACTGAACTATACAAATATAAAGAAAATGAAAGCAAAACTCTTCATGGCCACTGAAGTCAGAATATATTTAACCAGACTAGTCAACGTTGAACGTGCATTGCATATTATTATGAAATACTTTATAACTACTGTAAAAGTAATATTTGAATATTCGTGAATGTTAATTAATTTAGAATTAAAACCAGAGAATATATACGCGAGATCATTTATTTATTTTCAATTAAGTAAAACTGGATGTTAATTAACATACATGGATGTGAATAATGAAATACATTCTTTAATGTGAAATTCTAATTAACTTATAATTAGAATTAATAACGAATAAATAAAGATTAATATTAATTAAATAAATGTGAATGTGAATGTTAATGTTAATCAATTGAAAATTAATAATAGGGAATTCATACAGTAATGAAAGCATATGGATGAAATGAATGTCAAATGTACATGTACATTAATGGTAACTAAATAATTAAATAAATTAAATGCATATTGAAAAACGAAAAGTAAGGTATTATTGAAATAATTGAATTATAGTAGGGCTAGAATCGTCCAAAAAATGATTCTCACTTGATGTGATATTTAATATATTATAGATTTTGCACCCAATCATATATGTTAATACCAAGCTTCTACATCTGCTGAACAGAGTCAGTTACATGGTTAGGAAAATATTTTATACCCCACAGAAGGCCTGAGAGAGACTGGAGGTCAATTTTGCAAAGCTAAAAAATCACCAAATGAGGAAAAATAAACGTTCCCCAGTATAACATAAAGAACAAATAACAATATCAGAAGAATTCTGCTCAAGTCAAAATCTCCCAGCGCAGACGCAACAGGAGCTCATCAATCTATTTCATTTGCATATTTTAACACTAAACTACATTGACTTCCCATAAAAAATAAGGCAAATAGAGAAAGTTAAAATGAAAAGAAAAAACAAAATGAGAAAGACAGTCTTCTGATGTTATTTATTTTTAGCGCAGACACCCACACATTGTTAGTGAGTTTTTAGGCTACATAAAGAAAGGTCAATGGGGGTTAGGATTCCCCAACCATATATATATCATCAAAAAATGAGAATACGGGGAAGGAGTAGGACATAAACCTAATCTCCAGAAAGCAACAAAGCAACAAATGTAGTAAAAGCAATAAGAATGCAGTAAATGAGGCGTACTACTCATAAAAGAGTTCTGCTATTGTCTTTTTATATTCAAGGAACTCCAAAACTCCATTTGGTAAACACCAATATAGTTAAGAACTTACTTTCATAATTTGTAAGAAAGTTATATTTGTGATATAATTTGTAGTTAATCTATCTCAACAATTCATTTTCTTGCTATTTTGATTAAAGAATTTCTTGCTCAAGGGTGAAGCTTCATTAAGGGTTGGAAAGGCCACACCCTCTCTTGTCAGCGGTGGGAGTAGGGGAAGTAATTGCTTTTGGTGCTTTTGTTTATTACTATTCTTTTAGTGACTTCTATACTAAACCTTTTATGCTCACCAAATGTACTAAAAAGCAGATACTATTTCCCTATTATATATGACGCCCAATTCTCTCCTTATTTTGAATGTCAAGATGTTGATAGTTGCTTTGTTATCGCAATAGAGTTTGATTGGGAGTTTCATCGTAACTTGTTAGTTCTTCCAAAAGCTTCTTTAACCACAATCATTCACATATTCCTTGGGCAGCTGCTCTAAACTCTGCTTCGGCATTGCTTTTAGATACTACATATTGTTTCTTACTTTTCCAGGCTACCAAATTTCTACAAAGATACAATAGTCAGTAGTTGATCTCCTATCTTCTATTGATCCCACCTAATCAATATCAATGAATATCTCTACCTCCTTCTTTTCATTTTTCTAGAACAATAGTCCTTATTCTAGAGAGCCTTTGAGGTATCTCAAAATATCTCTACCTCCTTCTTTTCATTTTTCTAGAACAATAGTCCTTATTCTAGAGAGCCTTTGAGGTATCTCAGAATCCTGCATACTGCTTCTAGATGAATTTCCTTTGGAGAATGCATGAGTTGGCTTACTACACTAACAGCGAAGGCAATGTCAAGTATAGTGTGTGATAGGTAAATTAGTTTTCTAACTAATCGCTGATATCTATCCTTGTTAACGGATTCTCCAATGTTATCTTTCTTCCAGCATCCTGAGGAGTGTCACTTGGTTTGCACCCAAGCATACCAATTTCAGTTAGAAGGTCCAGGACATATTTTTGTTGTGAAACACTGATACCCTTTCTTGATTTAGCTACTTCCATTCCCAGAAAATACCGCATTTCCCTAAGTCTCTAACTTCAAAACAATGTGGCTAGATTCCTTTTCAGCCTCTCTATCTCAACTAAATTATCTCCGGTGAGGATTATGTCATCAACATATACGATCAGGAAGGACTTTGTCCCATCTTCAAACATTCTGAAGAATACGGTGTGATCTGACTGTCCTTGTCGATATCCCTGTATTTTCAACACTTTTGCAAATCTATGAAGTCATGCTATTGGTGATTGTTTAAGACCGTATAGGAACTTCTTTAGTTTGCATACCTCGTTCTCTTCATATTTCTTACAAAAGCCCGGCAGTGGTGTCATGAAGACTTCTTCTTTTAACTCTCCATTTAAGAATGCATTCTTAACATCAAGTTGTTGGAGTGGCCAATCCAGATTAACTGCTAGTGATAAGAGAACTCGAACTGTATTCAATTTTGCTACAGGTGTAAATGTTTCTATGTGATCTATGTCATAGGTCTGAGTATATCCATTTGCAACCAAAAGAGCTTTGTATCGTTCTATTGTCCAATCTGCCTTATATTTTACATTGAGCACCCATTTGCACCCTACAGGTCTCTTTCCTTTTGGTAGCTCCATCGCATCCCAAGTTTCATTTGTCTCCATGGCTCTCATTTCTTCCCTAACTGCTTCTCTCCACTTGGGAGAATTAGGGGCTTTCTGGATATTTCTTAAAATTTATGTACTATCAAGAGCATTATAAGCTATAAATTCTGATATAGGAAAAGAGTACACAATCGAGTTTGTTTCTTGAGAGCAATAGGTACATTAATATCAGATGAGTCAAGTGAGGTCTCATGGAGATTTGGAGCTATCACTGGTTCCAAGTCTCTTGGTGGTGCTTCGAGTATAAGGTCTTCCTTAGACTTTGATTTTGGCTATTTCGAGTAAACTATTATCTCTTTGTCATGTTGTTCTTCCTGATCTCCCCCTGAGTTCAAGTTGTCTTCTGTAGATGGCATATTAGAACTGGATGATGTTACATGTTCAGTGTTTGGAATAGATTCATATGGAGAAAAAAAGATTTCCAAGAACCGCTCTTCGCTTAAATTCTCCCCCCCTGAAGAGAAGATTTTGGAAATAAGGACTTTTCTTGAAGAAGGTGATTTCAAGGCTAACAAATACCCTTTTTAGGATTGGATCGTGGCATTTATACCCCTTTTTGTGTAGGTGAGTGTCCAATGAAGGCACACTCAAGTGCACGGGGTTGGAGCTTATTTCGGTGATAGGAATGAATGTGGACAAAAGCTGTCAAAACACTTTTAAACGTAAACTTAAGTGAAGACGAGAGTTAGGGAAAGATTTTTGGAATTTCTGAAGAGAAGTTTCAAAATTGAGGGTTCGACTAGATTCTATTTATGAGGTAAGCTGAGATTAAGACAGCATCTCCCCAGAATGTTTAGGCATATTTGTAGTGAACATTAGGGCACGAGGAACTTCAAAAAGGTACCTATTTTTTCGTTCAACAATCCAATTTTGTTGAAAAGTATCGACACAAGAACTTTGGTGAATGATCCCATTTTTTTGAAAGTAGTCCTTAAGGATATTGTTGAAATATTATGTGATGTTATCCGTGCGCAGAATTTGAATGTGTTTGGAATTGGATTTGGACCATTAAGTGGAAGTTGATAAACACTGAACGGACATTAGATTTTTCTTTTAGTATATACACCCAGCAAATTCGGATATGGTCGTCAATAAATGAAACAGACCATTTTGTGTGGGTAAGATTAGGTGTTCGTGAGAGTCCCCATATGTCGCTGTGAATTATGGTAAATAGTTTCTACAGTTTGTATGTAGATTTTAGGATCGATGACGTGTGATATGTTGCGAGTTCACATATTTCACATTGAAGATCAAAAGATATTTTATTCGAGAATATTGGAGGAATTACATGTCGTAAATGCTGAAAGTTTGGGTGACCCATTCTATAATGCCATTAAAGCACTTCACTATTCTTAAGAACAAATGTAGAATCACAACTAGCAAATTAACGTAGATTACTCACATGAGTCTCGTCAAAGTAGTAGATTCCTTCACTCTTTAGCACTGCCAATCGTTTTCCCCGATTGTAGCCCTGAAAGACACGATGAGGGGGGAAAAATTAGCAGATAATTTGAATTTTTAGTTAATTAGCTAATAGATAATAAATTGCAGGACAAGTTTAGAACATGTAAACTTGTTCGAGCGTTACAGAATTAGAGATTCGAATGCTCCCTTTTCCAGCTACGGAAGATAGTGAGCCATCTGCAATTTTGACTTTAAGCTTGTCGGCACAAGGAGAGTATGTAACAAACAGATTGAGGGAGTCCTCCATATGATCGGATGCACGTGAATCAATAATTCATGGTACTTTAGAGAGTGCGTAACATTTAGAGCACTCAGAAAATTACCTTTATGGGCTAATGAACTTGATAGGCTAGATGTTTAGAAACTGGAGAACATTTTGTGGAGTTGTTCTAATTGTTCAGAGTTGCATGAAATGTTTGAAGTGTGATTTTTTACTTCAGTGGAATTTGCTGTAGCTTAGTAGCAGCGTAACCGTGATTTCTGATGTTTTGTCTAGGTTTTCTATCTGTAGGTTTACCGTGTAGATCCCAATACATATCTTCCTTATGTCCAGGCTTCCGATAGTAGTCACACCATGGACGCCCCTTTTGTTGTTTTATACGTGGCCCCTTTTTTGTTACTCCTTTAAATAAATGGGTTAACCCATCTGATCCAACATATTTGGACCTATTTAAAACCCCCTTCTTTTTGCATTTATAGCGGTACAATTCGGCCCACTCCAAATTAAACCAATAGGCTCACTTGAATTGGTGATAAGGGCCGATCCTTTAACACCTCCGAACCCAATTTCTTCTTTAAACATTATCTGGCATCTGCTTTCTTCACATCGAACCTCTGCGAAGATTTCACAGGTGGACGGCAATGGTCGACGACCAAGAATCCAGCCCCTCACATCGTCCAAGTCTCTATTTAGCTTCTCCCAGAAGTCAAATACTCGTTCATTCTCCAATTGCTTCTTGTATCAAACACTATCACATGGGCAATCCTACTCCTCTTCGATGCTAAGATCCAGTTATTGCCAAATGGTCTTCATCTCCGTGTAATAATCAGTAACACTCCTTTCCCCTTGCTTCGTTTGCCACAATTTAGTCTTAATCTTGAAAATTTGGGATGAATACTCGTCATCGGAGATCTTCTCTTTGACTGCTTGCAGTATGTCTTTTGCAGTCGGTATAAATAGGTATGTTTTACCTATAGAAGGCTACATCAAATTCACTAGCCATGTCATCGCCATGGAGTTTTTAGATTTCCCTCTTACTTAAATTTTTGCATCTATGGGTTGCTTGGTATCGTCAATGAGGCATCCAATTTTACCTTTTTCGTCAACCACCAGCTTGATTGACAGAGCCCACTCTCTGTAATTCTTTCCATCTAGCTTTTCCAACGTGAGTTGAGAAGATGAATTGTCGATTCCAATCAAACTCAAGGTAAGAGTCATTTCTGATTCGCCAGTTACTGACTCGGAGGTGGTGGTGTTTTCTTCCATTGGCTGTCGAGCTTTAGACTAACTTGACTCTGATACTATAAAGACAAAGAATGAGAAACATTTACTTGTTTATTTCTTAATGATTTTCTTTCAATATCATGACCCAATTTATAATACAAAGGATAGAAAAGTTAAAGGAATGTAATATCCTAATTAAAGAAATAAAAAACATTTCCTAACTATAATTACTAATTATACCATACAAGTAATTACAATAATTCTATAATAATTCCCTTCCGCAATAATCCCCTTAATTTCAGGATTTCTACAAGTGGACTGCATTAGAGTTGAGGTAAGTGATAAAGTCCCAGATTAATAGAATTTTTGGCCACATTATAAAATATGGGTTAGTTATAACTTACTTTGTCAAGCTGTAAATTTATCTGCAAGGAAAAATGCTAGGTCTATTGACTTAAAACCTTCTTTAAATAAAGGGTGATAATTGATTGATAAGCTTGAGGTCACTATTAATAACCTCCATTTCTTTTTCCAGTTATAATTAGGGCTGGACATGGTCCGATTCGATTCAGTTCTGAAGACCAAAATTTTCGGGTATTTAATAAATGGAATCGTCGGGTCCATACCATAATTAATTTTTTTTACATTTATAGCAATACTACATAAATACAACTAATGACGTGTTCATTCGTAACTTTTACAAATTAAATGCACTATTCCATCTAGTAGGAACATCTAAAATAACAAGTTTTTTGCATACAATCTTTTCCCTTTCAATACAACATTTAAATTTCATCAACTGGGAAGGAGATGATCGAAAATATCGAATGAAAGTATGGAATTGGGAAGGGAAGGATAAAAACTTAAAATAGCCTAGATCTTGGGCTAATAATGAAATTAATAATTGAGCCAAAAACTTGAATTTAAAAATTAGGTTGGTCTGGGCTAGCTAGACATGGACTTGGCTTGGAAGTTGAAAAATTAATCACTAAATTAGTTAATTTGCTAATTTGTTTACAAAAAAATAAAATTATTTAATTAATTCAATATAAAAATTAAAAAAATTATTTAGATTTGGTTCTTATTCGGTTCTTTAGTTCTTGGTCTAGAACCGAGAACTGAACCGAACCCATCGGTTCTCGATTCAGATACCCGTTCAAGTATTTAACTTATGAAGAATCGCTCGGTTCAGTTCGAGAGTTTTGTCGAGCCCTAGTTATAATCCTTCTTACCGCAACTACATCTTGCAGTAGTTGCAACTTTGCTCCTGTGAGCACGTCCATGCATGAGAAAGAGGACGAAACTTTCCACAACCATAAAAATGAATCAAAGAACACAGGGAGAACGTCAATGTTAACTTTTCAGAGCCTCTAGTAGAGTCTTGTATTTGATGAAGTCCAACAAATACAAAGATAGTTGTCATGCTAGCAATTAAATGTCATGATTCAATAAGTTTTCTAGAATCAGAACCATTTAATGGAAACTACCATGTTCATATATGCTTATCATTCATAATTTCTATACTACCAAAAGATATACTACGAAAAGATACAACCAACTTAAAGCAGTGTAAAAAGAAGGGTTAAATGCTGAAAACTCCATGTGGGTTCCAACTTATGCTTAAAACACACTTGGTGGTTTGGAAACCTTCAGTTAAGCCATTCATGGTTTCAATAATCCTGCTATTGGAACCACATCCAGTTAATTTCGGAACCAATGAATCCACAAGAGAATTCTTTTCAAAAACAAGCACCTTTTTGGCTTGTTTGGGGGATGATAAAATAGGGAAGACAGGCATTGGTCACAAATATCAAAATTCCTCAGGCCATGAAAGGACGAAAGATATGTGGATAGTACAACTCTTTCATTTCCAGATATCAGAACATCCACAAAAATGTCAATTAAATGCTCTTCCAGGTGCTAGAGCAGATTTCAATTGGATTGGTGATCAGTGGTGTCTGAGACTCACATGTAGTGGTCCCACAAACACACAAAAGTTTGGGTGCCCATTGGAAAAGACCCAAATAGGATAGCAAAGGCTGCTGGTAGTTCTACACCACAGCCTCCTTCTATAACATCTTACTTATTGCCTCCACCAAGGTCGTCTTTGGAAGATTCAATTGAACCACTTGAAATTTCAAAGTACGATAAATAAAAATCATAGATCAAATGAACCGGTTACCTTAGAATTATTAGATAATGGATTTGATTTTATCCGTGTTTAAAAGGTGCAAAAAAAAAAAAAATGGCAGTTCTGCTTGGGCTCATGGGAATTGGAGATGGAGGTTGAATGCTGATGGTTGTGGTGGAGACTCATAAGTGGGGGGTGGCTCGTGGGTGAGGTATAGAAAAAGGTAATTCCATTTTGAAATAGGGAAATTTGGTCCTTTTGGATTGACTCTCGAGTGCTAAAAACTTGCTCATTTCTGCAGCAAATAGGTTGCACTTTCTAGTTCACATTAGGATAATAAACAGCTTGGTTATTCAGTCCGAGGGGGTTGTTCATAGTTTTTCCAGATTGTACTCGTGATTTTAGCCCATTCGGGAAACCACATGGGGCTATCAGCATTAACTTTAAAAAGAATCATAACTTTATCCTCAGAGCTATATTTTTTTCCAAGTTTAAATACAAATAAAAAATGTGATAATACTGTTACGTGACTTACGTCTATCATCCCAGGCTTAGATAAAAAAAAAAATGAATGCATTTAACATTTTTGCTCTAGAATAGACGTTCCAGGTAGATAATCAGAGGAAAATGAAAAAAGAAGACTTGTTGCGAGTCTTACACTATATTAATAAGATTATCATCCCTACTTAGCAAACAACATAGGTAGTTAAAAGCTCAGTTTAACAACATTAAAACGTGTGATTAGAAAACTAGTCGAGAGTCTTACAGCTATCACAACCTTTATCGGTGATTGATGAAGACAAGGCTCCCCAATATCGCGAACAATTGAACTGACTTTGTGAAAATTCACAGCACCTCCCTTTCCACATTTCCATTGCTTCTCGTTTCCGTCAAAAGACATCACCTAAACTTCTATCCCTCTCTCTCTCTCTCTCTATCTTCCCAACTCCTCAGCTTCTCAGCCCCTATTAGCAATCACAATCAATTAATTAATTAAAAAACCTTAACAAACCCATGCTAATAAAATCTTGAAGAATAGAATTAAAAATGAAAATATAAAGATACAGAAATCGAATTAATTTACCCATTTCTCCCAGAAAATGGAACCTGATCGAGTTCGACTGTTTATTAACAAGAAATCAGATCTAACATTCACATTTGGAGAAACAAACTTAACAAATTCAACTTTGATCACTTGCCATTAACAATATGATTCCGATAATATTATCACAATAATCTAAACATAATTCATTTCAAATAAACTATATTTCCATGTACACGTACACATTACGGAGAGACGGCGGATAGGGCAGGAAATAAGGGTGTACCTGAAGGGTATAATGGGAAAACCGAAAAGATCTCTGAAGAACAGAGATGAAAGGGTCTAAGAACTTGGACGCCATTAACAGAGTGACCGTTTCTTGTTTTTCACATTTTTTTATTTTAGACTTTTTTTTTTTTTTCAAAATTTCGCCGGTTTTTTATCATTTCTTTGTTGGTCGGTGAATACTACTACTTGGAGTTTGGTGGGTGTCAGGAACCGGTCTGGCCCTGATGATTTGCCCACGACTGAAACCCGCGGTGAGGACGTTTAGCCTATGTTTGGTTTAGATTTAGAAAAAGTCAAAATTATAATATATTTTAATAAAAGTTGACGAAAATAATTGAAAATTTGATAAAAATAGTAAATCATATTAAATGTGTGATTTATAATAATGTTACAATAAAACTAATCATAACCTGTTCAAACTGTACACAGCTTGGACCCGAGTTGTTGACCTATGTGTTGTGAGTCCTCGATTAGAAGGATATGCATAAACATTGATATAGCAATTAGACTAGATGCAGAGTTGGGGTAGTGATTTGAGTTGAAGGGAGGGTGGTGATGACAATTCACGCTAAGAAGGTATTGAAAACTTATTGTGGAAGTGGCTGAGCCGATAGTCGAGGGATTCCTTATAGCGCAGTAATTGTCCCTTGAAACTTATTTGGTTAAATGTGACCTTTTACGTGTAGTTTTGAGCATGCAAAATATGTTTATCCTTGCGCCCTGTGAGGATGTCCTTTTCGACCTTTATGATGTTTCTACATTACTTGTTAACATCAATTGTGGCATCGGTGGTTTTATCCATAGATATAGGAAGAAAGTGGCTCATGAACTCGTTTCTTTTGATGAAGTGGCTAATGAACTTGCATTTTTTGATGTTCGTATTAATGATGTAATCCGTTGGATTCCTTGTATGTCGGTCTTTATTACGGCCGTGATTCTCGACTATCTTTCATAATAAATGTTGAATGTTTAGAGATAAAAATTATATTTTTTTTAATTTTAAATTTGTCATTCAACAAAAATGTGTAAAATGTCAACAATTATTAAGAAAATATGGCTTTTTCTTTTTCTTTTTACCAACAAAGTTGTAATCGTATATTGTGAAGTTGACAATTTTCAATACTCTATTCTCTTAATTATATACAAGCATATGTAACGTAAAGTTGATTTGAAATTTATATTGATTATTGAATAGTTTCGAATCTAAAGATAAGATTATTTCTTAGATCGTATTTGTTGATTTGACAATTTATTCATTTAAAATGTTATTTTATATTTAAATGATAAAAACTTATAGAAATCGTAATAATGGGGTTATTAAGAAACCAATTTAATGCTAATTTTTCAGCCAAGTTTATTAATTTCAGGCATTTGAATTTGAGAATCATGTATTAGGTAATCATTATATTAATTAATTTCTCCAAATAAACTTTGTAATTTTTAAAAGATTTCTTACCAAACCAGAAAAATAAAATATTTAATATAATTATCAGTTAAATGATGTTTTTACCTTCGTACTATTTGTGTCAATTTTTGCTCTGTGTAAATGGGTCGGGTTTGATGTGTATGAGTCCGGCTAAAATATTGGTGTGCATAGAAGCCAACCTGGGCCCTAAATGAAGGAATTGATAACCATGGCTTGGCCCAAAATGTCCAAAGCGATCGATTAAACCTAAGATTTGGTTTGATTTTGCTATGATTTTAAAATAATCAGTTTTTGCTGTGCTGAATAAAGAATTAGGTGCGAAAATAATTAATTTATTCCACTAATTAACGTTGAACATGCGTTACACATTATTATGAAATGCTTTATAGGTGCCGTAAGAGTAATATTTGAATATATTTAAATGTTAATTAAATTAGAATTAATATCATGAAATATATACGTGACAATGCATGTTAAATCATTTATTAAATTTTAAATTAAGTAAAATTGGATGTTAATTTGCATATATGAACGTAAATAATGAAATGCATTATTGAATGTGAAATTCTTATTAACCTATAATTAGAATTAATAACAATGCAATGCATAAATGAATACGAGTATTAATTAAATAAATGTGAATATAATTAATTGAAAATTAATAATAAAGAATTCATACACAGATGAAAGCGCACAGGTGAAATGAATCTGTCAAATGTACATGTGCATTAACGGTAACTAAATAATTAATTATATATTGAAAAACGAAAAATAAGGTATTATTGAAATAATTGAATTATTGTAAGGCTAGAATCGTTCAAAAATTCTCCAATTAATATGATGTTTAATATATTATGGATAATTGCTATGTTTGAACAAATAATTCTTTTTGCTCTCTCATAACCAAATTTTTGGATAAAATATCATTGGAGACAATATGTTAATGAATAAAAAATTAGGATAAAATTGCGGTGATAAAACTTGGAGGAAAATTGTAAAAATAAGTATAGATAATGAACATTTCATACAATTAAAATATATTGTATTACTCATTTGGGGGTGGTCAAGTTGGTGGAGCAAGTGAACGCGGAGACCGAAGGTCACGAGTTCGAATCCTCTGCCAACACTTCCTCGATCGAGCCCGTTGCACCGGGCTTGCCTAGTGCGGTTTATCTCTCACGTGTGATTTGCGAGCTACTGCACATGAAGTGAGATTTACCCAATTCGCATTCACGAGTAACGTTGCGGGTTCCTAAGTAAAAAAAAAAAAAAA
>CAIGRP010097623.1:0-24984 GCA_903798385.1 Fraxinus cuspidata
ATTTTAGAAAGTGTTTAAATAATTTTAATTGTATAGAATATGTTTTAAATTTGATTTAGTTTATCATTCAGTGACGCTCGAATCGTTTAGGATTTGGGTCGTTACAAAATCCCACTTGGTTGCCACTGGCATCTTGAGTTTTCTTCTTGCATTTGTTTCTTGTATTTGGTTTCACTCTCATCCTTGGGTGGTTTCGAATTCAGCTTACAAATTTGTCCAGTTTGTTGGTGGAAATCTTTGAGGTTTTGACTATTCCTTGGAGTTATTTGAGTTTTTGACCAGCTTGGTTTTGAGTCTCCTTGCTCTTGGTTGGATTTCATTTCATCCTTGGGTGATTTGGAATCCAACTTACTGTTTTCTTGTGTGTTTTCGTCCAGTACCATTGTGGTTTCGTTGATATTTTCTGCTGCCTTTGGAGTTGGAGGTCGGTTTTCATGGTGCTGTGAAAACTGGCCAGCTTGCTTTTGGTTTGGATAACCCCTTGAAGATTCAAGAATTTTCTTCAAGGTTTTCTTTACTTTTTTGAGTAGTGTCTTCAAACCTACTTCCCTCTTATTTTGAAATTTTTTGAATCCAGTCAACCTGTTGCAGCACACTGCCTAGCTTTTGGCAGGGTATCTTTCCCGTTTTGGCTAAACTTTCAAAATACTTTTGTACCTTCCTTGGAAAATATTCAAACACTCTGCCAAATTGTTCCTGTCCATTTCCAACGTGTATACACTTTCACATACATGCAGTTCATACAGTTACAGCTTTCAGGCGGGCACCTAGCTGCCTTGCCCTTCTACCGGTTTTATTCAGTTCATCCGCCTCTTCTTCTAACCTGCTATGGGTAAGAAAAAGCCGAGCCTGCCTACTGCCTCGACTCTAAGTAAGAAAAATGATGTGCCTACGAAGGACCAGACTTTAGTCATGAAAACAGTGGGAGATCCGGCAGTGGCTGGAAATAAATCGACAGAAGGTTCACTTGGTCCACGTAAAAGATGAACGCTTCTTCGCACATTTCATCTAAAATTGCTAGCCAAGAGGCTGCAAAAGAAATCTGGAAAGAATTTAGTGAAGAGGTCACAAAATCATTGTGTCTCAAACACTTGGTGTTTGAGGACACATGTTCAGAAGGCTCAACTGGAGAACCTCAAGCAGCGAAAAAGGTTGATGTTCAGGGCAACAATGTGGACCAGAATTCTGCTAAAGCTCCTTGGGCAAGTTTGTTCAAAGGATCCCGCAAGCATGAAAATGGATTTTAGCTTGAAGCCCTTCCAAACCTGCCGGATGAATTGATTTTCGAAGAAGATGACTTGGATGATGTCCAAACAGCCTGGGGTTACTCTCTGGTAGGTTACTTTGCTGGCCGTTTTCCAGGGAAGTCAGCCCTCCTACAAATGTGTGATCAATGGAGGGTGAAATATCATTATTTCGTGCATCAAATCGGTTGGCTAGTTTTTAAATTTGAGAATGCGGATAATAGACTCCAAGTTCTTTAAGGTGGACCATATTTTGTATTTGAGAGACTTCCTTGCCGGCGTGGATAACGTTACTGGGGCTTCCATTGGAATGATGGAATCCAAGGACTTTGATTAAGATTGCATCTGAAATTGGGAAACCGATTTCAACCGATTTACTCACGACAACAAAGGGGCCCTTTTCATACGCGTGAATTATTGTAGAAGTTGACGCTTCAAAGGAGTTGATCCGGTTGGTTAAGATGAGGTTACCTAATGGAAAGTCAAGAGAGCAACAAGTTTGTTACGAGCATGAACCGAAATTTTGCTCAACTTGCAAAATGTTCGGCCGCACTACGGTAGCATGCAATGTTAAGAATCAGCCAACTAAACAAAATAACATCGTTCACGCTAATGCCAAACGAACAGCGGCTGGGATAGTGCAACAGGCAGCTGTGGCCAGAATAGTGTTGAAAACACTAAGGCATTGTCGACTGGGCTGCCTAGTTTGAAACAGGATGTGGTGGTTACATTAATTACTAATCCGACTACAGGCGTAACTAGGGCAGTTGGGACGGAAAATTGTGTGGATAAGGTTGAAATGCAGCAAACTGGTCAGGGAAACGATGAGAATAATCCATTTACAGTTGTGGACAGGAGTAATAAACGGACCAGCAAGCAAAATGGACATAATGTTGAAACCGGAGCTACAACTCGTGAAATTCGCAGTCTAAAGGTGGCTTCAAATGAGAAACTTAAAGGGAAATTGGATGAAACACTTATTACACTTATTGCAGCAACAAAGAAGGATAAAAGGAAGGGCATTATATCGTCAAGAAGATCGGAGCTTGGAACATAAGGGGTTGGAGCCTACCCCTAAAACAAAATGGGGTTTGGAACTTCATGAAGCAACACGACATTGATGTAGTGGCAATTGGAAACAAAGTTGGGACAACTGAAGTTGGATCGGGTTAGGTGTAATAAGTTCGGTGGATTAGTGCATGTGAATAATTTTCTCACTCACCAAGCTGGCTGAAATTTTGATTATGTGGAATCCCTTGAAAGTCAATTAGGAAGTGTTGGAGACTAAACCACAAGTCATCCACTGTACGGCCACTTGTAAGGTAACATCATTTACATGTAAGGTAACATCATTTACATTTCGAGTTAGCTTTGTTTGTGCATTCCATACTACTGTGAGTCGTAGGCCATTATGGGATAACATCATGGTGATTGACTTGAATTGTGCCTTGCCTTGGTTGATTATGGGGGATTTTAACAATATGCTTAATTTGATGAAAAATGCAATGGAATGGATGTTACCTCGTATGAGGTGAAATATTTTGAAATTTTTTGTCCGAAAGTTGGGCTTACGGATATGAGGTAAAAGATTTTGAAAATTTTTGTCCAAAAGTTGGGCTTACGGATGTCAGATCAATTGGGTGTTTTTACACTTAGGACAAATAACTCGGTTTGGAGTAAACTGGATAAGGCCATGGTGAATGATGCTTGGATGCAAGCAGAATTCAATAGTTTTGCTGATTTTCTACCTTCGGGATACCTCTCCAACTACTCAATGCATTGTTTCGCTTTTTGTGGAAGCTGGGAGGAAGAGCAAACCTTTTAGATTTTTCAATATGTGGACTAATCATAAGACTTCCATGGTTTAGTACAAAATTGTTGGAATCAGAGTTTCTTGGAACGAAACAATTTACACTTTGTAAGAAGTTGCATAGTCTTAAAGGGGTGCTAAGGAAGCTCAATGACAAACATTTTGCACATATCTATTCGAGGGCCGAAATTGTTACTAGGAGTTTGGAATTGGCACAAAAGGAATTACATGATGATCCTACCAATATTCAACTACAAAGTGATGTGGCACGTATGAGGAAAGAAACTATGTGTCTATGTGAAGCAGAAAGGTGTTTTTATTACAAGCAAAGTGTGCTTACTAGAAGAACAATGACAAATGCACTAAGTTCTTTCACTCGGTAGTCAAGAGAAACACAAAAAGAACCTAAATAGCAGCTACACTTAAAAAGGGATGGAACATACACTTCTTTTCAAAAAAGAGGTGGCGGATGAATTCAATCACTTTTATAGCGAACTGCTGGGATAAGACAGTTTTGGTCAGCCCACTGATTTCGAGATTTTGAGGATTGGATCCGTGTATCGGAGGAGAATGCTATGACGCTTGTTCGGGATATTTCGAGGCAAGAAATCGAAGATGCTTTATTTGGTATTAGGGATGATAAGTCGCCGCGGTCGGATGGATACACATCATTTTTCTTTAAAAAGTCTTGGAATATTGTTGGTAATGAGTTCATGGGGGCGATTGAATTTTTTATTTTTATTTTTGCTTCCAGGTCTCTTCTCAAGCAAATGAATCATACGATTATTGCATTAGTTCCAAAGGTAAATCACTCAATATCCGTGGGAGACTATAGACCAATTGTATGTTGTAATGTGTTTTACAAAGTGATCACTAAGATCCTAACTTCTCGTTTGGGGCCAATACTTGTGTTTATTGTTGACCAAGCACAAGCTGCATTTGTGGAAGGTGGGAGCATGACAGAGAATATACATTTAGCTCAAGAGCTTTTGAGGCAATATAATCGCAAGAGAGTGGCTCCTTAATGCCTTCTTCAAATTGATTTGAAGAAGACATATGATTCGGTCAATTAGAACTTTCTTAAAAATGTGCTTCAAGGTTTGGGTTTTCCAACAAAATTCATAGATTGGATGATGGAATGCATTACTACTCCTTCACACTATATAACAATGGTAGCCTTCATGGATCCCCTATCACCTTTTTTGTTGGAAGAAATGAACTTCGTTAACGGGGATCCTCTATAACCTTTTTTGTTTATTTTATGCCCTAAATATTTTTTGAGAATGTTGAAGAGAGCTACCAAGAATAGTGAGTTCAATTTCCTTCCTAAATGTGGCCCTCTAAAGATTACCCATTTGGCATTTGTAGATGATTTGATGCTTTTTGCTAGAGAAGACGTGATTTCGGTAGGTATCTTGATGAATTGTTTATCAAACTTTGGAGATATGTCGGGACTAAGAATGAATGTTAACAAGTCTAGCTTGTACACGGTAGGAGTTCATGACAAGAGTTAGAGGATATCTATGCACTAACTAATATTCCCAAGGGATCTATGCTGCTTGTTACTTGAGTATTCCACTTGGGGCGGAGAAATTTTAAATCAGCTCTTACGACTTGTTTATTAAACAAATTTCATCCTTTATTTGTGCATGGTTGAGGGCACCTTTGTCCTATGTGAGGAGGGCCGAACTTGTGAGGGCCCTTCTTCAAGGTGTTGAATGTTTTTGGCTGTCCATTTTTCCCATTCCAGCCATGGTTGCTTCAAAGGTCATTAGTCTTTTTCAAGTAACATTTACTTACTGAAACATGAGGGAGGGCTTGGGTTTAGAGACATTAAATGCTGAATTCAGCGATACTTTCCAAATCACTTTGAAATATTCATGGCAAGGAAGACGTGCTTTGGATTAAGTGGGTAAATCAAGTCTACCTATGAAGGACCAACATTTAGGAATGCATGGCACGGAAAAATGATTCTCTATTGCTCAAGAAGCTGTTGGAAATTCGAGAGTAGCTCAAAGGACAGGAACTAATTGCCCAGGCTGTCGAACTGGACAGTTGCTGGGCAGTTTCGCATGGCTGGAGCCTATGAGTTCTTCAAGCCGAAAGGGGTGAAAAAAGTTTGGGCGGTGGAGGTTTGGAGGTCCTACATCGCTCTAAAGCATTCTTTTATTTTGTGATTGGGTGCATGAGCTAAGCTTCTTACAAGGGACATGCTGTTATACTTAAACATTGACAGAACTTGTGTTTTTGGTGGAGCAACTAGCACTTATTCTTTCAGTGTTCATTGACTTCGGACACTTGGGGTCAGATTAGAGCTTGGTTGGGGATTACGAGATCATTGACGACATTGTCTAGAGCGTTGAAGTGGACCAAGAAAGAAACCCGAGGTACATCTTGGCAAAGCAAAGCCAGAAAAATTGCATTTGCTATCACGGTTTACCACGTATGCAAGACGATGAATATGCAGATTTTTGAAGATGTTAGACCACCTTCCGATAGCATAGTGAGACGATCAAAACATATGTATACAAAGTTATATTTGCATTGTATCCTAATGTTTTGATTCATTTTTAATCTTTAGCTTTGGGTCTTTAGATCTTATCATTTGTATATCTTTTGATTTTGTAAGCTCGAGTATGCCTGATGTACTTGTACATAAATTTTGATCGATACAATTTCACATTTACCAATAAAAAAAAATTATGCCCATTTATGTTAAAAGTTGTGAACATCTCTCCACCTATCTTGGTAGAAATTTGATATCTTTTATTTGAATTTTAATAGAGAATTCCATTGAGGTTTCTGCTTTAGTGTGCTTTTGATGTTTCTTTGACATTTTTCGCAACAGAATCAATTGAATACACAAAATCTAATTACAAATTTATTGACTGAAAGTTTGCCATGATAAATGCCTATGGAACTTGACGTCTAAATTCACAGTTGCACACTTCTCTATCTTTCTACATGCGAAGTAAAACTGTTTCACACTTTTAACATCTATATTTCAAATGCTTGTCTAATTAATGAATTTGCAATCAGCCCTGATCTCTCCATTGTTTCCTGTCAAGGGACTTATGTTACCCACTTTAATCATGGAGTGAACAACAGCGTCGAAAAATTCACTCTGGATATTACCAAATCGGTTGACAATAACCACCGTGTCAGCTCCACTCGTTGAGAACAGTTCTTGATCCTTCTGAAGAAGTCCCCAGTTACTCTGGAGGTTAGTGAAGTAGTCATTGTCAAAACCATTGGGACTCGAAGGATCAAGATTAGCTGAGGTAGCATCATTTCCACCTTGAGGACAAGTTCGACGTAATGTATCCAGGCAAGCAGAATCCAAGCTCGGGTTAGGGTTCCCCGTGCTGCTGAAATCATAAAGCCGGTGGCTGAAAAATCTACATTTGGCTCTCCCAAAAGTACGAGCAACTGAAGATTAACACTAATTATCTAATATAGTTGATAATTATGACATAAAATTCACGTACATTAATCTGTAATACCTGATAAAGCAACTTAATCAGTGGAATCAAGACCCTTGGCGCTGAACTTGGACATAGCGTTATTAAGGCTATCAAAAGGTCTAGAGAGGTCACTATTGGCCCATGCTCAGTTTGATGTTCTGCTATCCCTTTTGCCTAGAGGAACTTCTCCTGATGGACCTTTTCCCTTTAACAGTTTAAATTAGCTTAATTATCATCTTGATAGAACTACGGGAGTATTCGGTATCATATATTGGACATGATTAAGTAGGATGGCATGAAAAAATTAGCAAGTTGTGATACCAGGCTAACTGAAATTTGAGAAGCGAGGGCTACAATATCTGCACATGAGACGACACCAGGACATACGTTATCCAATGTTGTTTTTATGTCATCAACCACAGCGAATCCATCAGTAAATCCATGTTAGGATTTGCTTGTTTCTCGTTCTCTATGCCATCTATATTGTCTAGCAATATCGAGCCATCGCAGCCCTGTTCAAATTAGACATCACACACTTTAGATTTGAAGTTTAAAAGCAAGTAAAGCCAAGCAGCTTAAAATTTTTGATCTCAGGTCTTGATGCAATTCATACATGGAAAATTGTACATGAGCTAGAATAGAAAGGAAATTATACATCGACAAAGCAATCATGGAAATTGAGGTGAATAAGCTTGGCACCAATTTGAACATCATTTTGTTGAGCATGTTCCAGTATATTACAAACTACCGTACACATTTGGGCACAAGCTATTGCAAAACGTATCGATCAACTGACCATTACACTCCAGCACGAACAAAGCTATCAAGAAAAGAGCGACTGTTGGGTTTTAATTTGTCATGTGAGCCTACATATAATTAAGCGTGTATTAAAGACTATCTTAAAGTTACGCTCAATTAAAATGATCTAATAAAAAATTAAAATCAGGGGTTTCGAGTATCTAAATAAAGTGTAGGCCGGATAATATATATGTAGAGACTGGATCCATTAGGGTTGTATTTAACGATATGCCAAATACATATGGAAATATAAATAAGGTTATGATCCCCAATTCATATGTAATTTCACATGCTTTGTATCATCCCATCAACACAATAATACGAGATAAAATATATGAAAAAGGAAGATCCAAATCCCGCATAAAGGAATTCAAGTATCAAGAAGAATGATTAAAGAATTCAAGAATCCATAATAAAAAATCAAATTGAAGAATATGACAATCAAGATTATGGAGTGATGCGAACTCACGTAGGAATGGTAGCAACGAAACCCATACAAGATTGATTCAACCCAAGAAAGCCAAGAAATAAACATTTAAGCTCAATTAAAAAATATTGAACTAAGGAACCAACACAATTGATGACAATATGTTGACCCCGTGATTACAATACTTAAAAATCTCACTCGATTTGTTGAACGCCACACGAAATAATCTTGATAAGTTCAAAACTAATTCAATGAAGAATGAGAAGAAAGCAATATGCCATGCAATAATATCTCTTAATTGTGTGTTTTTACAATGAATAGAATGAGTCACAAAACCTACTTAAAAACGGTAAGTCTCAAAAGATATAAAAAATATATCATACAAGAGTTTTAACTAAAATAGAAGATTACGCGAAATTTGAAAAATTCGCTGCCTAGTTTGAACTATGCGGCCGCATAGGTTTATTTCATGTGATTGCATAGGCTAGTAGTCTGCCCTCACTTTGGTCACGATATGGTTGCATGCGGCTGAATGCATAGGTGTGTTATGTGGTCGCATAGCTTTGCCACTCAGCTCCCTTTCCTGTTGCTTGCACCAAGTTGATCCACTTCATTTCATCTTCCAAGTCCAACATGAAACTTGTTCCTTTGCTTGTTGTGATCAATATTTCGTCCATCGTAACTTGAGCAAGCAATTCCATAGCCTCTTTAACCTTCTTTACTCGCGACCTCGTCATTGGTCATTCCTCAACAACCAATGGATCCTAGTCCGGACTTACCCTCATATCCTGGATCACATCATCTTCTCCCTCTTAGAAATGATTAGACCTCGAATCTATACCTGCATTAAAAAGAGAAAAAGATCAAAGACATTAAAAGTAGCTGAAATATTATACTAACCTATAATATCTAATTTCTGGACATTGTCATTGATCTTTTCAAGGACTTGGAATGGACCATCTCACCGTGGCTGCAACATCGACTTTCTTTGTTCTGGAAAACGTTCTTTCCTTAAGTGTACCCAATCCCACTCTCTTGGTTCAAATGTAATATGCTTTCGCCCCTTATTTACTTGAGAAGCATAATGCTCATTTTTCTTCTCAATTTGCAACCTTACCTTTTCATGGAGTGATTTCACCAAGTCGGCATTCTTCTTTCCGTCGGCATTCTTCTTTCCATCTAAGCTACCCCTTTCATTCACAGGTAAAGGAATTAAATCTAAAGGTGTTAGTGGATTAAAATCATATACAATTTTAAAAGGTGAGTAAGAAGTAGTAGAATGCGTGGCCTTATTATATGTAAATTCTATGAATGGTAGACACTCCTCCCAACTCTTCAAGTTTTTATTAACTATGTTGCATAACAATTGTATCATAGTCCTATTAACTACCTTAGTTTTCCCATCCGTTTGTGGGTGACAAGTAGTAGAAAACAATAGCTTGGTTCCTAACTTATTCTACACAATCCTCTAAAAGTAACTAAGGAATTTAACATCCTTATTTGATCCAATGCTTCTAGGAATCCCATGTAAGCGCACTACTTCCTTAAAGATTAAATCCGCAATATTGGTGACATCGTCAGTTTTATGACATGGACTAAAATGAGCCATCTCNATTAAATCCGCAATATTGGTGACATCGTCAGTTTTATGACATGGACTAAAATGAGCCATCTCACTAAATCTATCTACCACCACAAATATAGAATCTCTCCATTTCTTAGTCCTAGGTAAACCCAGCACAAAATTCATAGTTATTTTAACCCAAGGTTAACTAGGAACATGTAATGGCGTATATAAACCCTGAGGCAAAACCTTAGATTTAGTCTTTTTACATGTGATGCACCTACTACAAATGCGATCAACATCAACTTTCATCTTAGGCCAATAAAAATGTTTACCTAAAATCTCTAAGGTCTTTTCAACCTCAAAATGATCCATTAGACCTCCACTATGTGCTTTACGCACTTATAATTCTCTCATTGAATATTTAGAAACACATAACTTATTTTCTCAAAATAAATACCATCATGCCTAAAGAATCTATCAACAACACCCTTATGACATGATTCGTATATATTAGAGAAATTGGATTATTAGTACACATGTCCTTAACATATTCAAATCATAGCAACTTGGCACCTAAAGAAGTAAAAAACACGTACCTTCTTGATGAACCATCCACTACCACATTTTCTTTACCTTTTTTGTACCGAATAACATACGAAAACGTCTTAATGAACTCCATCCACTTTGCATGTCTCTCATTTAGCTTACTTTTACCCTTCAAATTCTTCAAGGACTCATGGTTAGTGTAAATCACGAACTCCTTCGGCCATAGGTAGTGCTGCCAAGTTTCCAAAGCTCAAACAAGTGCATACAACTCCTTGTTATATGTAAGATAGTCGAGAGCTGCTCTACTTAGATTTTCATTAAAGTAAACTATTGGTCTTCATTCTTGCATTAAGATAGCTCCAATAACGATTCTTGAGTTATCACATTCAATTTCAAACGTATTATTAAAGTTAGGTAATGACAAAATCGGTGCAGTACACAACCTATTCTTAATAGTATTAAAACATGTTCTTGTTCAGCGTCCCAATGAAATCCTATACTTTTCTTTATAATTTCTGTGAATGGTGTGGTAAGTGTGCTAAAATTTTTAACAAAACGCCAATAAAAATTAGCTAACCCATGGAAGCTTCTTACTTCAGTTATACTTTTAGGTGTTGGCCATTTTTTTTATGGCTTTGATTTTCCTATCATCTACTTCAATACCCTTTGCGCTAATGATAACTAAGAAAAATAACTTTTTCCATGCAAAATATGCACTTTTTAAAGTTAGAATAAATTTGTTCTTGCCTTAAGACCATAAGCACACATCTCAAATGCCCTATATGTTCATTTAGACCCTTCCTATATACCAAAATATCATCAAATTAAACTAACATGAATTTACTTATGAATGCACGTAAAACATGATTCATTAATCTCATAAATGTGCTAGGTGCATTAGTAAGTTCAAATGACATGACTAACCACTCATACAACCCAAATTTAGTTTTAAAAGTGATTTTCCATTCATCTCTTTCCCTCATCCTAATTTGATGATAACCACTTTTAAGATCAATTTTATTAAATATGTATGATCTATGTAATTCATCTAACATATTATTTAACCTAGGAATATGATGACGATACGTTACCGTTATATATTTGATGGCCCTACAATCCACACACATCCTCCATGGTCCATCTTTCTTTGGCACAAGTAGCACTGGCACGACACATGGATTTATACTCTTCCTCACATACTCTTTGCTCATCAATTCTTCCACTTGCCTTTGAAGTTCCTTAGTCTTCTCGAGATTACTCCGATAAGCTGGCCTATTTAGAATAACAGCTATAGGTACGAAATTAATTTGATGTTCAATGCCTCGAAGGGGTGGTAGCCCATTAGGCATGTCCTCCGGGGAACATGTTTTCGAATTCCAGCAACAATGAAGTAGGCAAACTAGGGAGGGATGTATTAGCTTTTTCAAGATTGAGGAATGACTCCTTATAAATCAACAAGATCATCGATTAGTTCTCAACTGCCGCCCTCTTCAACTCACTCCCTTTTGTAAAGAAATTCACTTTCGACCTTTCTCTCCTCATAGGACTTTTTATCTTTATTAACTTGTGGCTCCACTTGTTTCTCAATTTTAGCCACCTCACTATTTTCTCTCTTGCTCTTTTATTGTAAAAGATCAATCTCACTCCATTTTTCTCTTAATCTTTTTCCTTTCTCATTTTTCAATTTGATTTGATCTTCATACAGTTGTTGTAGTGCCAACGACACGAGTAATAGATTTTCCATCCATTGTAAAGCTGTACCTATTTTTGTACCCCTCATTAATCACCTTTCTTTCATGTTGCGAAGGTATTCCCAACAAGATATGCCCGACATGCATAGGTACTACATCACACATCACTTCATCATGATACATCCCAATTGAGAAACTCACCAACACTCTCCTATTCACTTTAACCTCTCCATATTCATTCAACTATTTCAATTTGTAATAGTTATGATGTTTTTGCATAGTTAATCCCAACTTTTCAACAAGTGTAGTGCTAGGCACATTGGTACAACTACTTCCATCAATAATCATACTACATACCTTGTTATTGACGTGGCATCTTGTATAAAATATGTTCTTCCTTTGTTGCTCCAAGTCATCCACTTTGATTCGAGCACTAAGAGCTCACCATCTAACCAATAGCTTTTCTAACACTTACTCTACTTTCTCACCATCACTAGCATCTTCGAATTCCGGCATGTTATCATATTCATCCTCACTATCACTCACTACTTCTCCAATGTCGCACAAGATCATTGTTCTTTTGTTTGGACATTGAGAAGCAATGTGTCCTGATATCAAGCACCTAAAGCACTTGATATCCCAATTTTGAAGGGGTTAGGAATCCGTCTTAGGTGTATTTTTGCTAGAAACTTTCTCTTTTTCCTTCGATAGCTCAGTTATACCTTTTGAAATATCCCCATCACCTTTATTGTTATCCCACTTTGATTTTCAAGATGAGTTAGAACTCGAAGAACCCGATGAATATCTAGCTATCCCATTTCTCTTCAATTGCCGTTTCACCTTCATAGCTACATGTAGCATGTTTTCCAACTCCACATAATATTGCATATCTACCACATTATCTATCTTCCTATTTAAACCATTCAAAAATCAGGCCATATTGGCCTCCATATCCTCTTCAACATTCACTCTAATCATTGCAATCTCCATCTCCTTGTGATAATCTTCCACACTCCTAGAACCTTGGTAGATACTTTGCAATTTTTGATGAAATTTCCTATAATAATGAATAGGCACAAACATCTTCCTTATGATAGCCTTCAATTCTTCCCATATATTAGTAAGCCTCTCATGGCCCTCCTCGTGGATGTTACTACTCGATCCCACCAAATGAAAGCATGATCGGTAAATTCAAACACTGCAATCTTTACTTTCTTTTCCTCCGAGTAGTTGTGGCAATCAAATATCAATTTTAATTTCCTTTCCCACTCCAAATATGCCTCCAGATTACTCCTTCCTTTGAATGGAGGAATTATCATTTTGATATTGCCCATACTTCTATCAACACCATCTCCAACAATATCTCTATCCTTCTTTTCATGTCTAACTCATCTATCTCTCATTCTTCCTAACTCGACATCCACCAATGCATCCTCATTAATGTCACTATCCGCTTCCCATTCACCAGCAAAATCCGCTTGATGATCCCACCTTCCTTGCCTCATTGCGTTAGGAATATCTCTGGGTTGTTCCCTCTATAAGTTAGGAAGCAATGTGTCTTGCCAATCCAATGTCTCTCACATCCTCAAACAACCTTTAAAACGTCGTATCACCACATCGACATGTTGACTTGACTATTATTCCTGCATGAAGTAGAATCGTCTCTATTCGACATTATAATTATAATTTAATATTTGCCTCACGTGTTTGCGTTCGTGTATCATTCAAATTGACTTTTTCCCTCTATTAGTCTCACCACTCTTGCCTTTTTCCACTCAATGCTTTATTGCAAGTCTTTCAAAGAACTAATTCGATCTTAATCAAAATTAATCATTGTAGAGTTTCAAACAAAGACTTGAGTAATAAAATTGACTCTAGAATGACTCAAAAGTTGGACCTGACACTTTGAATGGACACTAAGAAAATATTCAAGAAGGCGTTCTTGAATTTGAATTGTAAACTTTCGAATTGGGAATATTTTTTTTACTAAAAAACAATGAAATTGTATGCTGCTGGCAATTTTACAAATTTTCATTTTTTGCTCGAAAATTCAACTAAATACCAGAAAAATAAAATAAAAACTAATTTGAATGCTAAATTAGCACACAAATAAGTATTTGTTTTTGAAATTTTTATAGATTGGAGATGAAAAAATTGAAGAACGCGAAGAACACAGGAATGAACAACAAAAGACTAAAAAAAAGGAAAAAAATAAATAGGATATAACCTTGATTTTTCGAGCCTTGCTCTGATACAAATTGATGCGAACCCACGTAGCAATGGTGGCTACAAAACCCACACAAAATTGATTCAATCCAAGAAAGCCAAGAAATCAACGTTTAAGCTTAATTCAAAAATATTGAATCAGGGGACCAACACAATCGCCGACAATATGTTGACCCCGTGATTACAAGATTCAAGAATCTCACTCGATTTGTTGAACGCTACAAGAAATAATCTTGATAAGTTCAAAATTAATTTAATGAAGAACGATAAGAAAGTTATATGCCTTGCAATAATCTCTCAAATTGTGTGTTTTTACAATGAATAGAATGAGTCATATTTATGAAAGTTATAGGCCTTCCTCAGTGACCAATGGATCATTGCCTGTACTTGTCCTCGTATCTCAGATCACATCATGGAGCTAGAAGCCTAAATCAAGATAAAAAACTCAAGAACCAAAAGAGTCAATAATCAAGATTCAAGACCCAGAATCAAGATCAAGTAATAGAGAATAATTCCCAATAAATCAAGGTATGTTCCTCATTTGATAATTCTTTTGGTGATTTGACATAAAGGGTCTTGGCAATTAAGTAACTAGGTTTTTAATTTCTGGAGTTTTAAAGTTTTATAAAATTATAACAAGTGGTATCAGAGCTAACTCCATGTTAAACCATTGAGAATAAAGAAGAGTTTTAGAGTTGAAATTCATACTTCAGATTTCAAAATTTTGGGATTAGAATTTGAGGCCATTAATTTCAGATTTTAAAATTTTTTTGGACTTAAAGAATCGTCGCGGTACAACATTTCAGCATCGCAGCAGTGCAATAGCTCCGTGTCCCTGGTTTCCTAGTTAGGGCATTGTAGCGTCAAGGGTGCTATTTAATTTTTTTGGATAAAAAAAAAGAAAGAAAAATAAAATTAAAAGGTTAGCAATCAATTTCAAATCTTGGTATTTAAAGTTTCTCTCGAATTATTAATTTTTTTAGAATAGATTAATTGATACAATACGTTACCAAAGTAACCTCTATTATCTAAATTATGTTACTTGGAACATTAAGAAGGTTGTGTGTACATAATTCATACAGATATTCACTAGCCCAAAGGAAGGTCAATATTTGAACGAATTATTTGTACACCGTGGTAATAAATATGTGACAATTGTAAGGTTTTACATAATGTGAACATTGAGCCGGTCCATAAAAAGGCTTGATGTTTGACCGAATTTATTGTCAATATATGATTACTATACCAAAAGTACCACTTACAAGTTGATATTCTGTCCAAAGACTAAATATCAATATTGTGCTTAGTCTCTTGTCACCATTATTTGAAATGTATTGATTGCTCATTATGGATTCTCATGTGAACATGTTAATTATGTTTAAATTCTCTTTTCAGTTAATCCATCAACTTTTGAAATATTTTCCAATGTCAATTCGATTCCTATACTTGAACCAAAGTTTAAGGGTTGAAAAGAGAACGTTTGTATCGTTCATGATGGTATAGATGTAGACCTTGCTTTAAGGACCGAACAACCCGCTCTTACATATTAGAGTTATGCTAATAAATAAGGAATCGTTCAAACCGCATAAATCTTATGATCATGAAGCATAAAATTCCAACAATATTCAGAGATGCTGTGTCCGATAAGGTACCAAGGAATTTCTTAAAGAAATTGAAAAATACTATGCAAAAGACGATAAATTCGAAACTAGTACGCTTCTAGCGAATTTAATTTCACTAAAGTATAATACTAAAAAAATCGTATGGGAGTACATCGTGAATATGTCTCATCTTGCTTCAAAACTAAATGCATTAAAGTTTGAATCGTCTAATGAATTATTTGTGCATTTAGTTTTGATTTCTAATCTTGCACAATTATGCTAATTTAAGGCCAGTTGCAACTATCAAAAGGGATAAGTCGACTCTTAATGAGTTCATTTTTTATTGTGTGCAAGAAGAAGAAAGTCTAAAGCAAGAGAGAATTGTAAGTACTCACTTGGCAAGTACCTCTAAGGACAGTTAAAAGATAAGGAAGTTGCATATGATTTAGTTTAAAAGAAATAGCAAAAGCCTGAAAGGCATCTGGCTGTTACTTTTGTGTAAATCTGGAACACATAAAGAGAGACTGTATAAAATACCACACTTGACATGTAAAGAAAAGTACACTTATCACTTTGATTTATTTTGAGGTTAATTTAGTTTCAATTCCAAGACACATGCGGATAAATTTTGGTGCAACTACTTACATAAGTGTGCTTATGCGAGGTTGCCTGAACATTCATAAGCCAATTGATGTTGAAAGATTCATATATGTGGGGTGATGGAAAATCAGTCAAAGTTGAGGCTATAGGGACCTTATGTTATCATTAAAGACTGTTTATTATTTGAATTTGAAAGAGACATTTTCGATATCTTCTTTTAGAACAAATTTGGCTTCTATTTCTACATTGGACAAATTCATTTACTCTTATTCATGTGAAATAGTCAGTTTAGCTTTTTTTTTTTTTTTTAATTCAACTATTGTGGATACCAGTTATTTATTCGGTTATGAAAATCTATATTTGCTTAATATGATTGTCTCTTATAAAAAAACCTTGCATAAAAATTCACATCGTATTAAACGTAAATTAACCAATGAGAATTTTGCTTCGTTATAACAAAAGTGTTTTGGGCACATCTATCAAAAGAGAAAGGAAAAGATTGCATCTGAAGGAATTCTTGATCATCTTAATTTCAGATTTAAGTGTTTATGTTAATTACATTAAGGGGAAACGAACAAACATAATGAGATTAGGTACCAATAAAACTTTGGATCTCTTAGAACTAATTCATACGGATATCTATAGGACATTCCCTTCGCTTTCTTGGAATGATCAATTGTAATTTATAACGTTCATAGACATTTTTTTCCTCATTATGGTTACCTGTATCTTATTCATGAGAAATCCCAATTACTGGACATGTTCAACACTTACAAGGCTGGGGTTAAAATCAACTTAGCAAAACAGTAAACCAAGTCGAGTCTGGCTGTGGTGGTGAATACTATTGTAGATATAACGGATCGAAGAATAATGTCCAGAGCCTTTTGCTAAAATTTCTATAAGAATGTGGAATCGTCCCATAATACACCATGTCAGGGTCCTCGGGCATGAATGATGTTACTGAGAGATGAAACAAAATAATTAAGGATATGGTAAGGAGTATAATTAGTCATTTCACTTTGCAAGACTCTCTCTAGGAAAAAGTACTAAAGGCTACAACTTAAATTCTCAATAAAGTTCCAAATAAAGCAATTGTTAAGGGTTTACAATTTTTTTAATGATCGTACTATTAGGTCAATTTTGGAAACGAGAAATTTTCAATTCTTTGAGGATGTAAGGTTTACAGGGGGAGGAAATAAGGTTTTAAGGTTAAAGATTTTATCTTTGAAGAATAATATGTATATATTTCTTCTGTTGCAATTGACATTGATCAGGACCATGGATAAATTCTTGTTCCAGATCTTGTTCAAGAAATAATTTCGGATCAAGAGAATATTACAAAACCCTCTATACACATCAAGAGATTGTTTTAAAAGAACAAAATTAACAACCTCAATAACAATCCCATTAAAGAGATCCATTAAAGAAAAGAGAAAGGCAATTTGAATGAATTTATATTATTTCTCCAATAAAATAAGGATGATATTGTATTGGTGGAAGAAGATCTAATCAATCAATTTTCATCAAACAATGCAAATGAATAATATTCAAGAGTATCAACTTTCATCAAACAATGCAAATGAATAATTTTCAAGAGTGGATTGGTGTCATGAATACAAAAAAAAAAGCTCATAAGTGACAGTGACTTTTGGGAACTCATCCCATTACTTGAAGGTGCGAAGCTCATTGGTTGTAAATGAATATTTAAAACCAAGAGAGCTTCAGAGGGTGATGTGAAGAGATATAATGTTCGTTTTGTTGCAAATGACTTTACTAAAAAATAAGGCAATGAATTTAAAGAGACTTCTGATGATTTATAAATTAAAGAAATCCATCTATGAGCTTAAACAGGCTTCCCGTCAGTGGTATCACAAATTCCATCAAATAATTATCTCGTTTGGTTTTGAGATGAATTTAGTTGATGATTGTGTTTATCACAAGTCCAGTGGAAGTAAGCATATTTTTCTAGTATTGTATGTCGATGACATACTACTTGCATGCAATGATATATACTTATTCCACGAAACTAAGAGACTGAAAATTTGAAATAAAAATCTTGGTGACGTATCTTTTGTATTAAGGATACAGATACACGTGGGTTGTCCTCAGGTAATTTTGAATTATCACAAAAGAGCTATATTGACAAGGTTTGGGATGCAGGAATGTAAACTAGGTGATACCCTTATTGCTAAAGAAGATAAGTCTAGTCTCAAAGCAATGCCCTAAGCATATACTTAAAGAAAATGAAATACAGAAAATTCCCTATACTTCTGCAGTTGGAAGTTTAATGTCTGATTAGGTTTGCACACATCTAAATATAGTATTCAATGTTAGAATGCTCAGAAGATATTTAAATAACTCTGGGATGGATATTTGGAAAGTATTCATCGGGTGTTTTTTTTATCTATAGAAAACTAAATATTACATGATCACATATAGAAAATCAAACGATTATGACTGTTGAATTTTGTCATTGGGATGCACATTTTGGATAGAATTGAAAGATCACTTAAGTTATTATGTGACAATAGCAACCTTGTATTTCAATAGGAACACGATGATGTTAAAGTTTATAGATATTAAGTTCCTAGTGGTTAAGAAAATAATTGAGAGTTGTCAAGTTTCTATAAAGTATATCAGGACAAACTCCATGATTGCGGATCTGCTTACTAAAAGGCTGCTACTCAGGATCTTTCATGAGCATACTGCTCATATGGGTCTTGCATCTTTTGATAAAATCACAATTTAGTGGGAGTTTTGGTGGTTGTTTGATTCAAACACATCTCATGCTTATAGAAATTCAAGTTATTCTACAGAAATAAAGTATTTAGTTCAATTTCACTCTGATTAAATTTTTGGTTTGATTTCATTAAAGAAAAAGGTAGGACCAGTTGAAAATATGCATGGTTGGATCACATTACATGTAGTTTCCATACTACACATCGACACTTGATCTATTCATTTGATTGTGTTAATATACTGACCATTGAGGGTTTATTTATGATAATTGTAACGAAGATGGCTTTGATCATATATTAACATACTTAATGGAGGTGATTATTCGAAAATGCTTTTGGTTATGATAGCAAAAGTTTTGATGTCATAAGGTTATGCACATTTATAAGGTAATATATGTGGCTTAAGTTGGAGATTGTTGGGTTTTAATTTATCACGTGGGCCTACATATGTAATTAAGTGTTTTAAAGGCCATCTTAAAACTAAACCCAATTAAAGTGATCTATTAAAGAATTGAAGTCACGAGCTTTGGACATCTAAATAAAGTATGGGCCATGATATGTATAGGGTTGTATTTGGCGATTGACCAAATACATATGGAAATATAAATGGAGTTATGGTCCCAAATTCTTATGTAATTTTTCATTCTTTGTGTCATATCATGAATACAAGAATACAAGAGAAAACATATCGAAGATAAAAATCCAAACCAGAATAAAAGAATTCATGTATCAAGAAGAAGGATTAAAGAATTCAAGAATCAAAAATTAAGAATCAAATTGAAGAATAAGACAATCAAGAGAATGGAGCAAAAAGCCAAAATCAAGATCAAGAACTCAAGAACCAAAAGAGTCAATAATCAAGATTCAAGATCTAAAATCAAGATCAAGTAATAGAGAATAATTTCTAATAAATCAAGGTATGTTTCACATTTAATAATTCTTTTCGTGATTTGACATTGATGATCTTGACAATTAAGTAATTAGGTTTTCAATTTCTTGAGGTTTAAAATTTTATAAAATTCTAATGGGCTACTATTACTTATTGCAACACAGACATTTTTAGGAAATATACTTTTTTTTTTTCAAGTTTAGATTGAAAGAAATGGTAGGGTGCGATAATACTTCTCTGATTACAGCTATTTATATCGAACAATAGTCACAGCTTAATATCTAAAGAGAGGGTGGTAAGGTGAGTAAACTAGCATGCATGCATGCATGGAAAGTTCTTTCTATGTATACTATTCATCTTAGTCGATTCTTCACTATAATAGAAAATAATATAGGTATTTCTTTTCTATAATTACGCTTAATTAGACCATGAAATATTCTCTCTATATGTGTTCACAATGGACAAGTGTGGGAACATCCAAACTGAACATTCCACCATCTGACCCAAGATGCTAGTTTTTACAATTTAGAAGAGAAGCACGTGCATCAGTCCTAGATGGACTCTAGAGTGTGAGCCAAGAAAGCTCGCCTCGAGGGGAAGAGCATGCCCAATATCCTAAGTTGAAAACTATGCTTACCAACTAACAATATTAATTAATTTGATCATGTTGTAAATTGTAAGTTTATTAGTAAATGATAATTGTACCGTTGCAGTACTAAAAATTACTATCATTGTATCCCGAATCATTCCATATAAATATAAGGTTTTGTTTCTTATTATAATACACACAAGTCTTTTGACTTTTATTATCTCTTCTCTTTTTTTTTCTCTAATATAACACGTTATCAAGATTAAGTAATTGTTTTAAGCATAATCATCTATCACGTGTACCAAATTTAATTTGGTGATATCTGAATTTTTTTTACATACATATACATCAAAACGAGATTGTTTGCTTTTATTTAATCAATTCATGAAACAATTCAATTTACGTCCATACCTTTAAATCATATTAATTCGCGACTTTACAGTTTAGTTACTGTTTCATATAATATGAGAATTTACGCCAAAATATAAATTGAGTATTTTTCTACTGCCACAATTTGTGTGTATGGTATTGATTTATTCATTATATGTCATATGCACTAATGATTACCTTAATTAGTTATGAAAATTTTCAATTCCTATAATATGCATCGTTAATTTTCTGTTCTTGTATTTTTTCTACTAATAATTACGTTATGTTCATTGCCTGTTATATTCACCGCATAATGATTTATTTTGCAAGTTTGTTAATTAATTTTTTTAAAACTTGATTAGTAAAAGCTGATAAAGTCAGAAATGATCCCTCAACTACAATTTTCTCTCTAATATTGTCCTCGAGGATATTCGTTGTGCAAGTCATCACTTGATTAGAGGTAATCGATTCTAACAAAATGTACTCAAACTCGTTCAAAATGGATTTATTTTCGTAGCCAATAAGAAAATTGCAATTTAATTATTACATTAATTAATAAATAATGATAGATTTTTTTTAAATATCTTGTAATGAAATCCCCATTGCTAACACAATAAACCTTGCGTTGTATGCGTTAAAAATCCTAAATTTAAAAATGATAATGAAATATATAATAATCACATAATCAAAATCTAATCATTAGAATACTGAAGAAATATTTACTTAACCTTTAACACTACGTGATTGACTAATGATAAAAAAAATATAGAATTAGTAATTCTACGCAAAACTTTTAGGGTCATGTTTTCATAAAATAACGAAATGTGTGGTTGAAAAGTTGTAGATCCTGCGAAATGTGTAGTTAAAATCAATTTGGTGACTTGGAATTAGATTTTAATCAATTTTTAAAGTAAACCAAACATTGCCTATATATCTTTGGAAAATACTTATTGTACATAACTATTTACATAATGAGTTACATTGTGATGATGTGTTAAAATGTAAGTGAAAAAGTTATTTGATTAATGAGATTTTGATCCAATTAAATCTCGCCATATCATATGTTGGTAAACTGTTATGTAAATGATTATATACATGTAGAACAACCCATATATCTTTAAGCATCCTTATTTATACGCAACTCATTAATGATAAAAAAAAGTCCAAAAGTTCTTACTAATTATCCCCAACTGATGTGACAACTAATTGATGATAATAAGTCCCTGTTTGAGCTCCATTATTAAAAAAAAAATTTTTTTTTTTTTCAAATTCATTTTTAATCACACATCCTTTCAATAAAATAATTTTACTCGTAAATTCAAAATATTTTGCCTACTTTTAATCATATATTCCTAAAAAAAAAATCATTGATACAAAATATATTCTCCTAAAAAATGGGAGTCTAAGACGTCTTTTCCAACAAGAGTTTTGGTCAAATTAGATGGCGCACGCTTTTAGTAGATGCATGCAAGTTGGCTAACACGTGAGCTTTATAATTTGTTTAACTACTAATAAGGTACCTTTCATCTTAATGAAATGTGTATTTGAAAAGTTATAGAATTCATAAAATATGTTGTTAAAATTAATTGTTGACTTTAATTTAAATTAAAATTTTAATTTTAATTGATACCAAATATGAACTAAGAGTCTTCATAGAGTGTTTGCATTGACAAATCATTACGTAGATAAATATGAATATTCCGTAGCCAATTCTACTTTTGGTCTTCAACTTCTAGAATTAGACTTCCCAATTACATTACTACTTTGGAAACAAGCTAGCTAATGATGGGCCAATCATCTCTTTGACTTTAACGACTATTGCCTTTATTTTTGCAATAAAAGATACGAAGCCCTAATTATTTCTCGAACCGCCACCTCCAGGGCACACCACCACCCACTAGAGGAGGTGGGTAATAGTGGAGATAATTAGGGGTTTCAAACTTTTAGGTCTTTTTTGTAATAAAAATTTTTGGTAATAATTAGGGTTTCAAATTTTTCGTTTTATGCACTGGCATCATTTATTGCATTAAGTCCATATATAAACTTCTCATTTCTTTCTATGTTTACCAAATACTTTTGTCTTGGGAGAAAACGTTCGAGTATGCATTCACTCATCATATGTAGTGTCATTAGAGATCATTAGTTGGCCATTTTCCAAACTAATACCTTGCAAGGCCTTTTGTTAAAGGATTCATCAAATTTTGACTTGACTTGTTATAGTCAATGATTAATATAACATTTGTAAATGACTAGCCAACGTTAAACACGCATAGCACGTTATTATAAAATATTTTATAAGTGTTATAAAAATAATATTTGAATTTGAGTAAATGTTAATTAATTTAAAATTAATACAAGGAATATATACGTGACAATAAATATTAAATCATTTATTTAATTATTTAATTGTCAATTAAGTAAAACTGAATTTTAATTAGCATATATGGACGTGAATAATGAAATGTATTTTTGAATGTGAAATTCTAATTAACTTATAGTTAGAATTAATAACACTGAAATGCATAAATGAAAATAGATTAATTAATTGAGAATTAATAATAAGAAATTCATACATTAATGAAAGCACACATGTGGAATGAATTTGTCAAATGTGCATATACATTGATGGTAACTAAATTGTTAAATAAATTAAATATATTTTGAAAAACGAAAATAAGGTATTATTGAAATAATTGAATTATATTAGGATTAGAGTCGTCCAAAAAATTATTCTCACTTGATGTGTTATTTAATAGATTATAGATAAATAGTATGTTGTAAATTTGAATGCTCGAGTCTCAATGGTTCTTTGGTTTGTGTCTCAAAAAATTCAAAGCCTCAAGGGCACAGAAAATGTATATAATGTGAGATGTATAAAAGGACATATATTGAGCCTTAATACTAGGGGCATATTTTCTTTTCATTATCGACTCAGGTGATGTTATTGAAGCCAGTAAGGTCAAATTTGATTGCAAGTGTTTGACATGATCTTGTCCGTACATTCAATTCTAGAGATGCCTTTGATGCCAAAGCATAAGTTTAAACGGTAATCCAAAAACAAACAAAACTATATTTCATAAATCTAGAAAATGCTAATTTAATTAAACTTCAATATTTTCTTAACTTTAAGTCATGAACTGTGTTAGTCGAAAATATGAAATCTGTCAAGAATTACTAACAAACTTTTAGTCCGGATAATGAATTGATGACATGGTATTCCATTTGATATTACTTTAACATCTAATAGGCTGACAAATAAACAATCACATCATTTTGTATAGAGCTTTTATACTACAAGTACATTAAAAACGTATTTCTCATTAAAAAAATAGTGAGACTTATCTTTGTTGTCGAATTAGTGTTCAAGTAATGTCAAATGAGATGCCACATCTATTCGTTTTCCAGGTAGGAGGTATGTTAATAATTTTGGATGAAATTCATTTTTTTGGGGCTAAAGGGGTTCAAGACTCAAAGTTAAGGGACTATTCAAGTTCAATATAAATTTTGAGGACTTTTTCTAACATAGATTTATACCGATTAGAAAAATCGCCGCAATTATACCTATAGGTTCATAATCTGCCATTTACCTGCGGACTCTTACACTGTTGACTGAAATTTCTATATTTTGATTTTGAGGTTCATAAGCATTTGGAAATTTGACAACCGTGGAGACTCTTGTATCCCTTGAATATAAGTAGCGGCATACGGTGTTAGGCCAATCATCTCAAATAGAATAATTTTCGAAATAAAGATGATATATAAGGATTTGAGTTATTCCTTTTAATAAAGTTAACATTTTAATATGGAGTCTCAAGTTTTAATATGGTACCAAAATCCATTAAACTCCAACAAACAATTTGATTGGATTAAGAATAAAAAATGAACATGCGAATTTTCAAATTGATATGCTCATACGATCCACCACCTTGCGGGGTATGTTAAAAGGATAAATCACACATCGAATAGTAATAAGGTTGACATTTTAAGATAGAACTCTAATTCTTAATCTACGAAGCCAGTGGTTTTGAGTACTCGGAACACGTAAAGTGTTTAACATTCAAAGTGGTGTTGAGATGTATAGCAAGAAAGGATTTTTCCCATTTGCCAATCTGTATGGTGAAAACACAGTATTCGTTTTGTCACGATACTTCAGAGAAAGGTGCTTCAAGTAGTTTTGGTTTCGTCCTACCAATCAGGGATGTCGTTGGAGCCGGATTATCTATCCTTTAGTCAGGAAAATGAGTAAAAATTATTTCTCCCTTTCTGTTTGCAAATAATTTAACGGCAGAAGTAGAATAAATAATTGTTTCGACTACTGATATCTCAATTGATAACAAGAATGCTCATTTATGTTCGTTGCGAACATCTCCAAACAGTTTGTTGGAACTTCTGACTATCTGACATCTTTTTTGAGAGAATTTCACC